>JAUEKY010049757.1:0-11247 GCA_031833965.1 Scyllaea pelagica
GTTCTTCTTGGGGTTTTAGCGATAAAAATCACTATGTGATTTTTGTTCCCAAGTCGGACTCGAACCCGCGTCGCTTCTTTTCAGTGCCCAGAGCCATGACCACTGAGCCACCATGGCCCTCCTAATGAAAATACTATTTGATTTATTTCTTTCTTTTGAAACCTGAGAGTAAATGAGAAAGTTGACTATCATTCAAAACATATCCTGGGAAACACACTCTTACAAAACTCTCTCTATAATGAACAGATAAGAAATAGAAGGGATGCTGATCATGATGTATAATACAGTTGTGATAATAAAGCATACAGGCATATGCAAATACAAAGAAAGAAGGTCATGAATTATCAAAATACAGCGTTTGATTACAAAAGGGATACTCATCTAGTTTGGAAGTATACAAATTAAAAAATGAAAGAGCTATTTCATCTTCCAAATAATTGTTTACTTTATTAGCGGCTAGATAACTTTGTTATTTGCTTTCATCTTAGAAAATAGTTTTCCCAGATTACCAAAAAAAAAATAAAAAAATCTTAAAGACAGAGGAAGTTTACATGATTAAAGAGAATGACAGCTGAGAAAATGAAAAATCGTGACTTTGATTCAAAGGAAAATGACTTTGAATTTAAAAATGACACTATTTCACAATACCCTGATTGCTAAAACTAACCTGCATGTGCATTTCAGTAAATGCAATTCTAGAAATACATTTGTTAAAACAACCCATTAAACCCTATATAGATTCTTCATCAGAGAAACTAAAGTTGATAAAACGTTCTGAGAAACCTTGCATGGAGAGATTAGACCCTGAGGAAATGGTAGATTTTGGTGTATCAATGCTACTCAAAATGCTGAAAGGACTTGTGTTGATTTCAAATGCATCATTCTTGAAAGCAGAGATGGGTTTGTCATCCTGAAATTGTTGACTGACGTCTTCTATGTTCGATACTTTTCTTTGCTTCCTGAAAGATAAGATACAGAATCAGATGACATAGACGAAAAATTGTGAATGTTTCTTTTACTTTAAAAAAATTCCATTTCCGGTTATAGTAAAAAGAATGAAAAAGGAATCTAAATACCAAACCCAGACAGCTTTGTTTTTTCATTTTTCTCACTCATTTCTCTGCATCGTTAGTTACTTGAAGTGAAGTTTCAGCCCACCACATAAACTAAATAAAGGTTGCACTTTATTATCTTCAGCAAGCGTGCCTACTCAATTAACATCTTACTCACTACCTATTTTTCCTATTCCAACTTATTGTAAGAATATCAATGTGGCATTTCTAATGCTTTTTATGCTCTGCAAGTGGCTTGACATTAAACATTTATGAAGGTAATACTATAACCAAATTGACATAGAAATGAGACAAATAAGATATTTCTGTGGCCCAAGGGTAGGTAAGGTTGAAAAAGTGCAGACAGGTAATGAAATTCATGTGTTTGCATGACAGTAGGAGAGTGTTAGCTTCTATTTTATGTTGCATTCTTTGTAATGGTTGTGATGATGATGATGATAATGATGGTGGTGATGATCTTGGTGATGATGGTGATGATGATGAGTGTGGTAGTGTTCTGCAGCTATTGAGACTGCTGTAACAGATGGCTCTGGTAGTGATAATGATGATTACAGGAGTGGTGTGGTAGTTTTGCTGGCTGCGGTTCTGGAGATCTTCATAATGATGTTGATAATGTTAGAGATGGCAATGTTGATGGTATTGAAACAATGTTTGTGATGACGTTGATGATCATTAGAGTGATAGTGATAACACTGGAAGAATGTGATGATGATCATGGTGGTATAATGTTATCAGAGTAGCTTTGAGCTGAAAGTGAACTGATTTATAAAAGTAAAATAGTTTTTGAGCTACCCATTAATTTAAATTATTTTTATATTACTCCGAAGCAATTGATTGACGTCAGAGAGTGTTTTGTGTTGTACAAGTGAGTGAATGGTGAGGATGCCAAATCATTTGTTGTTGCAGCTTTCGTGCTGGTTCAAATCATAAAGAGTGAAACAGTTTTCTTTTTATCCTACTGTGGTGCACCCTTTCCAATACTAGTAACATGGGAACCCTGACAGAAAATAATATTGGGTTCAATCTGACAATCTGGTATTGCAGCATGGTGGGATTACACTCATAAACATAATATGAATATTCACATTCCAATTCCAGTAAGGCAAAAGAAAATGTACATACCTATATATAAATACTGCAACAGAGATGAAAATTAAAAATGTAGCTGCTATTGTAGATATCATGCTGTAGATGGCCAAAGTTTGAAGAAGGCTCTTGTTTTCTTCTCCTGAAGAAGGGATTGTGTCACAGTAAAAAATTAACATGATTTCAAGAGAGAGAGGAGTGGGGGAATAATCACTCTTACTTACTTTACTTAGGCCTTGGAGCCCTGTCAGGGCATAGGCTATCAAAAAATCCTCTCCAACTCTCTCTGTCCTTTGCCAAGGTTTCTTACTCCCCCCAGCTCTTTCCTGCTTTCCTGGCCTCTACCTCAAGGTCTCTTCTCCAATTGTTTCTTGGTCTGCCTCGTCTTCTTTTTCCTTGAGGGTTCCATGTTACGGCCTGTCTTGTAATGCTTGAGGACTGTTTCCTCATGTATGTCCTACCCACTTCCATTTTCTGATTAAAAGCTCTTCTTCTATTGATCTCTGGTTTATTTTTTGCCTCAGTTCTTCATTGCTTATAGTTTTTGGCCTGAATATTTGTAAGATCTTTCATAGGCAGGTGTTAGTAAAACTTGAGAGCTTGTCAAGACTGTTTTGTTAGTTCTCCAAGTTTCAGATCATGAATCTTAATGCCCTCAACATTTGTTTGAAGTACAAAACAGAGAATAAGAAGATAAAATCATTCAAAATGTTTATATTTAGGCTAGCATTAGAGTTAAAAAAGTAATAAAAAGAATTTGTGATCTCAGTTAATGTCATAATTTTGATGTTTTAAAACCAATATCATGCAAAAAAAAGATAGAGTTGTTCACTAAATCCACTGGCAAAAAATTGAAATAAACCAAGGCTTTGAAAGAGACCTCCCAGACCTCAGAATTTTATTAAATGTGTATTGAATTAAACTCTTAGCTACTTTAGACCCTCACCTTTCTTTAAACTTCCCAAACATCCTTGTAAGTCACAGTTGCAATTCTTTTTCGATTTTCGAGACCGCTCTTCTTCTTTGGAAGTTATATGGATGTTTTGACAAAGAGCTGTCTCTTGTGCCTTTTCCTTGCATACTCCTGTGGGAAACAATATTTGGTTACGATTTCATTCGCATCAATATCTTTCATAATAGAATTTCTGCCTGTCTTCATCTATTCAACTCATTACTCTGATAATTTCCAATGGCATTTCATGCTTTGATTTTGTCACTAGCATGTTGATACATTTTTTTTCCAAAATCATGAGAAGCACCTTAATGTGTGTAATACTAATATTTTCTTGCCTACATGTATCTTTCTCATGATAGCCTCAATTCCTAGCCTGACCCACCAATGACACCTAAGCAAGGGGAACTAGCTTCAATTTGTCTCCAACATGTCTGGCATTTTACTGAATTTAAAATGTATAGAAGTTTGTCACTCCCTTGAAAACTAAGCATCATTTATTTCACCCCTATCCCTGACACTAACTTTACCACCCATGTCTTTGTTTCCAGCCCTATCTTTATTTTCTGCATCTTAGGTTTGTGTCTATAACATTATAACCAATAGTCAGCTTTTGAAGAAATTCAAATACCACTGTGCAAAATCATTCCCTGCATAAGCAAGTACAAACATTATCATTTGGCTATAAATGAAGGAAAAAAAAACAAGATAAAGATATCTGGTTTTTACAAATAGCTCTAATATTGCACAAAGTGAAAATTCTAGGCAAACTCTCATAAACTATTTTCATTCTTTGTGTCCCAAGCATTTCTATGATATGTTTTGTCATCACTGATGGATGGGTGACAGGGAGAGTAAGAGACATGGTTAAAGGGATAAGGATGCCATTTCCCTGAGTGTAAAAGAATGTTGCATTAGGTTTAAATTATCATTGAGCAGGTAGAAAAACTTTGTTGCAATCAGCAGCATTTGGCAAGAAGGGTTGAAATTAGTAAACATAATCCCATTCTATTCAGCTTCCTCCATCTAAAGCCTCCAATTTTTGTCTTCCAATAGATTGTCAGAACACCTAAGATTCGCGTGATTACCTTTATCATCCCTTCCAAACTTGCATTCGCATTTGAATAATCCATCTTTTATATTGACACATGTTGTATGCACAGGACAACCATCAACAGCAAGGAGACATTCATCAACGTCCCCCTTGACACACAGACTCTGTTTGTCAGCTCCTTTTATTATAGTTGTAAGTCCAATACCACAAGGCTGACAATGAGAGAACATTCCCCTCATAGGCTGATAAGTGCCATGAGGACATGGTTGACAACTACTCATTTCCACATCTAAAAAATGGCCTGCCTTGCATCTTTCTGTAAAACAGTAAAACATCAACCAATTACTGAATTATAATTAAAAGAAAAAGAATTCAAATTAGACAGATATAAAAAGCATAGTGAGCACACAGGCACAGACAAACTTTAATAATTTAAACAAATTTTGAGAAAGAAACAACCCTATAAAAACATTGTCATAAGCATGCATGGAAGTGATCTTTATATAACTACATTCCTTGTTTTGAAAAATGAGAAGATAACAAACTTTACTTTTTAAGAGGTACACTTTTCATCTTGGCCTTAGTCTTTATTGAATGTGAATATTTGTTTCTTTGTGAAACTGAAAGTATCTTTTATAGAAAGTTTACAAACTTAAGTGGAATCAAAATGCCTAAGTGATATTATCATAACTATTATCTCCTTATACCTTTGGTATTTTGAGTTAAGAGATCTATCTCTATTTCTTTCCTGATATATCAGTGTATGCAAACATGTCATTCCTTGAAATAATGCTTTTGAGAATTCAGTATAATATGCTACTCACTGTATGTGCAATCTTCTTTGCTGACAGCTCCAGTTCGTATTGTGGTCCAAGGAGAAGGGCAAGGGATACAAAGAGAAGAGATGGTCTGGTTTTTGTACCAGCCCACAGGGCATGGCATACACTTTCCATGGGGCCCAAGTTCTTGTCCACTTGAGCATAAATCTGTAAATGTGATCATACATTTTGCCCCAGTTAAAGGATATTGATTCTAAATAACATGTTTTTTTGTGTCCGTATTAGTTTTCATGTATATACAATCAATTCATGTACATTCAATCATTCCTTATCTAAATCTTTGTATACAAGCATGAATGATGAATATGATAGACTGTACCCCTAACGTGAAAAAGAATCAGGACTTGAAGGAGGAGAAAGGTAATGAGCTCAAGAAAGTAATTCAACCTTGACAGTTGAAAATCATTCAAATAAGAGATTGTCTTTAATCTGCTGTTGAAATAGCAAGTACCAGCTCTCTTACTGCTTTATGAAAATAGAGTGATATCATTTCTTTCCTGAAATTTCACCAAATATACAACCTTAAGAAGAGCAACAAAGAAATCAAATACTTTTTGATAAATGGAATTCTCAACCTCTTTTCAATCTTTAACATAAAGATTACATAAGAAACAGAAAAGGCGTACACATCATATCAAGAAGCCTTGCAACTGAATTTTTCAAAAATGACATAAGGGTGTGGAATGCAATTGGAAAACATGAATAATGGCATTCAATAAAAGGAATTAGAATTAATCCAACATCAAGGAAAGAGAAACATTCTGGGGAAAATCTTGTTTTGCAGCATTTTCCTCACCAACACAATCTTCAATGTTTTCTGAGCCAACTCCTGGGGTGTAATATCCCAAAGGACATGTTTTACAAGTCCCAGATCCTGCCTCATCCTGGAATTGACCTCGAGGACAAGGTAAGCAGCCAGACAAAGATTTGTCAAGGTATGATCCTGCAGCGCATATATCTGAAGAACAGAGGAAAAAACATGACATTTAGTTGGGTAACTACCCTTTCATATAGTGATATTATTAAAATATTTTTATTTTACTTAAATTTCTAAATGAACAATTATGCCAAAACCAAAATTATTAATTTATTTTGGTATATGTCGATGCTATCTATTAGATTGAATGGTCAGATTGACAAAAAACAGTTACAATTAATGTTTTGAAAGGCAAAAATTTTTAAAAAGTGCTGGATGATTGTATTTTTTCTTCAATACCCAAAACCTTAACATATACTTCATGGAACTGTATAAATCCAATACTGTCAGCCCCTAAATACCAAAAACTACAAAAAGGAAGAAGAGGAACTTTCTGAAATAAAAGATTATGAAAAAATACTTAAACATTGTTCTCCACACCTAGACAATTCAAACTGATTGGCTGCTTCAACCCCTTTTGGCACGGTAAGCAAGCCTGTTGCCCTGGTTTGTCATTGTACCAGCCCCTAGGGCAGGATTCACAGCCGTGTTGGTCATTGATTTGGTGATCCACAGGACACTCCACTGTCACAGAAGACAGAAGAGAAAAAAACAAATTGAATTATACAGTATACAATAAACTGCTCAAACTCTATCTGTGTTTGCTTTTTAGGTGTCATTCCCATAGATTTTTTTCTTTATCATAATCCACTTGCTTCATTTTGCTTTTTACATTTTCTCTTTAAAGATTAGATCATGGTTTTTATACTTCAAATACTATCTAAGCTTAGCCAAATGGTTAAGATAAATAAACGCACATAAACTCATATAAACCAGTGCTAACTCCCTTTTCTTTAACATTAAGTAGACAAATGACATAAAATTACCTTCTGAATGGGACACAAGCCTATAGCAGATTACTTCCAAAGGGCATACTTTTACTTTTACTTTTTAATATTTTCAACAGAGTTGAAAGAGACAGTAAGTGTGAAGGGGAGTCCGCTTCTCTGAGGTACTTGTTAAAACAAGTTCATTATGTTTTCAAAAAGCAAATATTTCTTCCATTAAAGAATATGAAGAGATATGAGCTTGTTAAGTAACCTACCAGAGGCTTAAGAATCATTGAAAGGAAAACAATTGTGGATTGCAGCTGTGATAAAAAAAAAGGAAAGAAAGAAAATTAAACTAAAAGAGTGTGTTTTATCAGAATTTCCACAAGATGGAGTATCAGAATAATTTCTTTGGAAAAAAGGGACACAAAGACAGAATATGAAAAAGACACAAAAGGAGTACCTTCACTAAACAATAGCATGACAAGTAAAGTAAATAATTCAACTTTTTTGGCTAACCAAAAATCATTTTGTTTGCTCTAACATTCATGTTGAAAACCTGGCCTCTGGGGATCTGCTTCTCCAGGGATCAATGGAAATTTGTGAGACATCAAGGAAAATGTGTTGAATTAGATAAGACACATATAATAGAGAAATGAATGGATATAGATAGCAGCCCTCGCATAATGATGGAAGTTAAGCAACAAAATAGCTAGCCTCCTTGATCTAATTCCTGCACATTTAAAAAATCTTGAAAAACATTTGCAAATTAAAAATCATGAAGTCATGAAAGTCATAAAGTCTAAAACAATTTCTAACAAGCTCATTGTAGCTACTTGTATTTAAATTATCTTACCACATCTGCCTTGGCCTTTATTATCTGTAACCATCACAAAGCCCTCAGCACATTCATCTTCAATATCAACATCAACGGAAGACAGATGGAATTGTTCCAATATTGCATTGTTTTTTAGTGTAGAAACTAAGTCCTCAAGCGGCAAGTCACTTCGCTGTGAAACAGCCACAGTGCTGCGAATAGAATTGTAGCACTAATTACAAATTGAAAAATTGATTATTTTCTTACATATTCAATGGTACTTAGGAAAGGATTAAAAACATTACTCAGGAAAAGGTTGTTATTTGAAATTGACTTTTAGCATACAAACAACACAACATTAGGTACCATTTAAATTCCCAAATCAATACAAAGCAAAACAGCTTTATGAAAATTTGTTTTTCCAAGCAGAAGCATAGCAGTAGAGGCACATAAATTGAAACAAATTCTAAGATTTCAGTAAACTTGATAGCAGAAATTATTTTTAGTCTTCATCAATTTTCTTGTGAATTATCTAAAACAGCAAATTCTGAGAATGGAAGGGGTTTAGATAAGGCTGTAAATAGTTTTAATATGATTTTGTGGTTAAGTGATATCCTATGATGTCAAACAGATCTCTATACTTACAAATTGTCTTTCACATATTTCAAGTTCAGATGTATGGCATAGAGGCCTCTGTTTGGAAGATCTCGTCTGAACCTCAAGTGTTCTTCCCCAATGCTTCCACACTCAGCACTAAGGGACTGCGAGTAGTTACATAACATTTTTACTCCACACAGACCAACCACAAGATCGACTTGAGTTAATATGGTTGTCATATGATTCTTGAGTTTTTGTACAAACTCTGTCTTGCACTGTGGCCCTTCAAATTTCAAGAGTCCATGAACAAATAGGAAAGGTGGGACTGCACCTGGAAGGAATTTTACATCATTAAGACACTGATATAATTGAATAAGATTCTGAGAAGCTTAAGAATATTTAATCTAATACAGAAATCAATCCCTATGACCTGCATATCTTATGATAATCATGCTTTCACTCACTAGTAAATGAGAAAATCATGCGTGTGTGTGTGTGGCATTTCTTAACATAAAACATGTTAAATGAATGCAAATCCCTTTCAACTACCTTTTTACATTCCACCCCTCCCCCCATCTTATATAACTAAGGCTTTATTCCTGTTGAGGTATAAACCCTCTATTTCTATCTGAATATGATATGTATTGAGATGTCAAAGAAAAGATAACAGTGATCAGATATCTCACTTACGGGCACAAATGGGGAACTGAAATGGTTGTCCATTTGTGGGATTCCAAATGCCGTCTTTATCACAAAGATAAAAAGGTGGGACAGGGGAGACAAACATGAAATTTGGAAGGCATGATGGAATGCAGTAACGACCATGGTGCCATTCTCCACACACTCTAGCACCATTTGCTGGTGGTGCTGGGTCAACACACCGAAAACCTTGAGATATAGAAAAGAGTCTTTAAAAATTTGTTTAATTATGATATCATTTCATTCCATTATCCAGTACCCCTTTACCAAATCTTGTTGAAACTGAATTTTTCTGCATCATACTATTAGGCCAAGCAGGTGAGAAGCCAACTGTGACTTTTTTGTGGTAGTGGTAGGATTTCAACTTTGCCTGGACAGCGGCCTTGCAGGGCCTACTCTTTTTTATTTCCAACAGCCAACAATTCTTTTACTTGCGCAATGTGCACAAGGGACCTCCAAGTCTATCATCCATATCCGATATCTAGGCTTCAGATCCCACCTACTAATGTTGCAGTGATCAGTGGAGTGGTGGACTTGAACCTGTATCACTTCATTTCAGAGCCAGAGCCATGACCACTGAGCCACTGAGTTCCCCTTAATTTTAATATAGATGATGATATTCAGACTTTATAGAAGAATTCTGATTTGACTTTCATGATGTTTCAAAGCGAAGGACATTCATTCATCATTGAGCCTAAAAATACAATGTGACACTAAAAATACAGACCTGAAGTTAATGTATGCTTTATGAAATATGGGCTTTGTGAAATAATATGTTCAATTTCATGTGTGAGAATAGTATCTAGAGTCTTTAATTTTCATGATAGGTCAAAATGGAAGGTAAATGCATTTCCACAAAATACATGGGAACTGATAAAGAAAAATAGAAAGACTATTCCATTCAGGAAATTGACGAATACATCTACTATGACATTCCACTTATAAAACAAAAGCAATGAGTCATAGTAGTAATCATATGAAAATCCAATTAATGATGAAGTTAATGTAGATATCACATACAAAGCTGAAAAATATGATAGTGAGCTTGAGCCATGGTAATACTTGCATTGGCTTTACATAGATATCATCAGGTAGTTAATGTTCACAATAGAATTCTTAATACCATAAGGCAGATGTTTAGACAATAGTGAGTACTAAATTTGCAGAAACTTAATTTTGCGGATTTTCATCTGTAGGAATATAGAATATATCTAGTTAATATTAGGTTTGACATAAACAGAGGAGAAAAAAAAATTATTTTACTTTAGGTCATTGAGAGCCTTTTCTTTGCTTTTCATTTTTACTTTTCTTTCTTTCTTTTTTTTGTTGTTGTTGTTGTTAAAGCAAAATCTTAATCAAGTAAGGCTGGCGTGGGAATATTTAGTTAAGATTAACAAAAGTTTAAAAGCTGAATACATTTCTGAGAAATTGAAGTGTGAGCTTTCAAAACAGCTGTGTGAGTTAACTTTTTAAAAAAATGAAAATTATGTTAAATGGGTGGACAGAATAGCTAAATTATTACACCTGTTCTGACACACAGCATTCCGTACGCATGCTTACACTAACAAATTTGTCATGCATCCAAAATAAAAATTCAGTTGATGAAGCAAGCAAATGTGTGACACTAACCAGATATATGTCCATTCATGAAGTGAAAAGAGGAAGGGCAGGGGACATGTGCTGCGCTCTTAAAAACACCACTGTCCGGGGATCTAGCCATTTAGTCAGTTACAACTACCAATACCGGGGACTACAAGATTTTGCTCCCATAGTCTTTGCAATACTACCGCAAAAGTTAGTGAAAGAAGGGAAGACAGTAATTTTACTTCTGCAAGGGCAAAGGCTACACAGCCTCTAGCCCCCAGACTGCCTCTTCTAGCCAATTTACAGGTAACCTTACCCTATGGGTGAAGAAAACAGCATGTGCTATGGGCTAATTACTGCCATAGGATCTCTAGCCCCAGCTGCTTTTTGATTGGTTCAAACCCTACCTGTGTCACCCACGAAGCAATGCGCTTACAAGGCCCGCTCACTGCACAAACCGACTACGTGAGTGCTGCATTACATAGCTGCTTGTGACAAAAAGCAGTATCTTTAAACCGTATATCTAGATAGTTGGTATAATTTCTATTTTCTGTTTTTATGCAACACAAGGGTTGAGATGAGGTGGAACGTGAGCTTAACCACTAGAGATAATGTTAGATTTCCTGATAATACTGATTGAACAATGAATGGGAAAAATGAAACTTTTTACATTTGATACAGGTGGCACTACATGCTGAATAGAAATGAAAATCTTATGATCTTCTTTTTGAAGTTTTAAAAGCTACTTACGACTGATGATAACATGAAATGAGCATGAAGCAACATTGCCTTGTTCATCC
>JAUEKY010049868.1:0-11247 GCA_031833965.1 Scyllaea pelagica
TTATTATTATTATTATTATTATTATTATTATTATTATTATTATTATTATTATTATTATTATTATTATTATTATTATGCACTGTCCAAGTATCTCTATGCTATATGACTATGACAAAATACTTATTATGTTATTTCATTACTATGTTGCCACTTGATAGGTAATAGATAAAGCTAAATGAAATTGGGTGGTTCTTTTTTAAACAACCGGTAAATCAAAGATGGGAGCTCTAGACAAGTTAACTGTAACTTATTGTGACACACAGAAAAAACACAGGACTGCCTCAAATATTATATCATTCTATAACACAATACTGACACAGAAAGTCAGCCGAGTTCTGACACTGTCCCCATAACCCTGAAGACTAGGCAAGCTGTTAATTTGCCGATTTGTATGTCTTAGGTATGGCTATGCCCGGGATCCAACCCACAACCCCTCGGTTCTGAGGCTAACCAGACGCTTGACTGATACTGTTCAAGCAACCAGTATCAGTTACATTTGGTTATGGCCGATTCCAGAAATGACCTGTTTCAAATTTCTTTTGTTGATAACTTCGTTGTCTTTAATGTAACAGGTACATATTTAGTAAGTTTTCACTTATGTAGTTTATCAAAACCCATGAATGTGTCAAGTTTTATCACTTAAGCTAAAACAAATTTAATTTTCATGCTGGAAGTAAGGGTTTCGGTCATCTGATAAACTTGACACGCCATTTCCTTGGGGTCTTTTTAGGTGAAATGTTTGCTTAAAACATCAGATTCTTATTCCGCCTTTCAAGTTATCATCCTAAATTTGGTATCAGCAGTAGTTTGGAATTAAATAACGAAAATTGCATTCAAATTGACCAATAAGAACCTATCGAGACTTGTTTGATTCACATGAACTCTGGAAGGAAATACAAATTCTAGCTTTTCAAATGACCGAACTCTTGTTTTGAGCATAAAAAAAATGTATTTGTTAATTCAAAGTGATAAAACTTCACACATCCATCGGCCTTGACAAGTTGCACAAGCCCAAACTTACCCAATCATTCTAGTATCAAAGAGAAAGGGTTATTGACAGACAAGTTGAAACAAGTCAATTCTGGAATGCGTCTTATTGAGTTATTAAAACTAGTAATCTGGCACTCAAGGTACAGTGCACACATAATATACAGTCTAACTTGATTTGTAAAAACGTATAAACATTTGAACGCTATGGCTTTACGCCTGCTTCTACACAGTTTAAGTCACAAAGTCACATCGCCGGCGGAGTACTCGGGAGAAGTTAACGTGCTGCCACACAGAGATAAACGGAGGACTCACACGAATATCTCACCCGGTCACATTATACTGACAACGGGCCAACCAGTCTTAGCTCTGTTCCTATAATGCCGAGCACCAGGCGGGCAGCTGCTAAAATCCGATTTTTATGACTTAGGTATGTCGCGGTGTGGGAATCGAACCCGCAACCTACTGGTAACAAGGCGGACGGTCAACCAAGTGCCGGTTAAATGATTTCCTCATCCCTGTGTCTCCCTTGTCCCAAAGCCAACGTCATGAACCCATCCTTCTTTTCTATGATTCACAGAGTCCTTGTTTCACATTCATTCTATTCTTAAAAAGAAGAAAAGATAATAGAAATCCCTTTATCAATAATACCCAAGGGGAAATTTTTCTTTGGGGTCAAATCAAAGGTATAGACGTTTAAACGTTATGGTTTAACATCTGCTTCAACACAATTTAGGTCTCATTGCTGGCGGAGCACTCTGGGACATGTTAACTTGCTGCCACACAGAGATAAACGGAGTACTCACACAAATATCTCACCCAGTCACATTTTACTGACACTGGGCCGACCAGTCTTAGCACTGTTCCCATAATGCCGAGTAGTTGCTAAAAACCTGATTTTTGCGACTTAGGTATGTCACGGGGTGGGAATCGAACCCACCACCTACCGATTACGAGGCGGACGCAAAGGTAAGACTGGATATTCCCAGGCATCAGTCACAGAGTCACAGTGTAGCGCTGCAAACTAAGCAATGGGGGTCATTTTCATACTCAAGGAAAACGAACTTTCTAATCCTGGCTTTAGTGGAAATTGGGAATTGAACCTGTACACAGTTAATTTTTTTGTCAATCCAGCAGCATATCCACTCGACCAAATGCTATAGTCAAAGTCCAAGTTACTCTGCACTAGCAAGGACAAGGAAGGCATGTTGCACTGTAGCTGCTATTAAACTAAAAAAATACATCATGATGAATTAAAGTTCAAGAGAATGGGAAGATGGTGGGAAGAAAGAAACAAAGAAAGAAAACGCAGGTCTTCAGAATTAATGAATTCTTTTATTTATTTTCCTGCAGCAAACAACCAAAAGGGGCTCTGTAGTTTATAATTGTATGTATCAATATAATAGCGTTGAAAAAAAATATAAACTGTAAACATGCTTAATACATTTAATACTGCCACTTACAGATCATAAAATTCATCAATACTGATCATAACATTCGGACGGATTTAGGGTACCATAAGGCTTAGAGTATTGCACAGCAAAAGTGTTATCCAAACACAAGAATACATACAAAATTACTGTTGTTGAAATATTATTGCATCATCACAAATAGTAATGGAAGACTTGGCAACATGCAAATCATGTACTTCAATCATAGCTAATACTAATAATTGTTGCCTATTTTTCTCAAAATTGTGGCACTTTTTTTTTCAAAATTAATGATAAAACATATGATATCCATGAAAAGTACTACAATTCACTGATTGACTGGCCAGTTAGAAATCATCCAATGAGCAAATGGTTCATATGCTAAAATATTTCTCTAAAATATTCTCTTTTGAGAATTCAGAGTTGAAAAGCTGAATTATCATTATTACAATTATCAACGTTTGACAGTATCACAATCACAAGCCTTTCCAGTTTCCAATATAAATGCACATGATAATAAACGAAACTTTCACATAATAACTCCACACAAAGACTTTTAACCAAAAATCATGCTAAAAAATATGTAGTTACATACATACTAAATTTAAATCTGATTATGACCAATATGACTAGATAAAGTAAACATACAGAAATTTGGTATCTTTTACTTTTAACAGGTCCCATTCCTTTCAGTCTTCTTACTTACTTTACTTTTCCACATCAGTAGCCTCTTGAGCTTTTGCCCAATGGCCTCTTAATCTTCTTCCAAAGAACGCATCTTTTGAAACAAAACAAACACACCTTTCACTAAGTTTGACTTTTTCCAATTTCTTATTTCATCATAGGCTAGCCTCGTTTTTTGGTCTCCATTGCTTTTGTGAATAATCACGACTGAAATTGATAAAATACACGTCTATTATAGAGAAATTCATCAAGGTCACTGCATGCAATAACAAAACAAGAAACACAATCACGGTTCAAATATTAACTCATGGATGGTGAACATAACATTTTGGCAAGACATAATTGTAAAAGCACCATAACGAAAAACAATTTTGTAAAGAAAAATAGATTTGGTGTTCATCGTCAATTCCTATGACAACCAGAACTGGAAAGAGCATGGTGGGAAGGGAGGGGTGGGCGGACAAACAGTGAAAAGGGTCGTCAAACAATCTCATGGGTAGGTTAAAAATAACATTCACATCCCATCAGATCTGGATGAGTGTGAAAAAGCTTCACACCTAGGACAATAGCCACCATTCACTTGCTGCACCCATACCACACTGATCATCACTTGAGGGTAGCCTTGTATGTTTTATGTGTATAAGCACCGGCTCATATTACCAGGAAATAAAAATTTGTAACATTGATTTGTAAAAGTATATCTCAAAGTAGTGTTCCTTTTTTAAAAGCAACTTTCTCAGATTTCAGATCTTCTAGTTAGTTCTAATAATATCATTTGATCAATATGCTGTGGGTGGTTTGTATAAATATTGCAATTGTATAATATTTTAGATTATTCTCTTACTCAAATCACTTACTGCTAAAGAACAAATTCTTCAAATTAGAGTACACCTCTTTATAACTTCCATGTTTAAGTAATGAAAAGGTAAAAATTGTCATTGAGGTCATGACTAGTCAGTAAAAATAACTAATAAGGAAGAGTACAAATACAATGGTAAGAAAAAACATGGGAAAAATGAGACAATACGGAATTAGATGAGATACAAATTTATGAGTTTCACAGAGACAAAAACATTAGACATCTCAAAAAAGAAAAATAATGTGACATGACAAAAGAGAGTGAAATAGAGACAACAAAAGCAAAAAGAAAAAAAATAGAGGTATGACAAATGATACAAACATGAAACATCAGAGAAGAGACAAAAATGAGAATTGAAGAACACTAAACAGCATGAGACATAATGACATATTCATTATAAAGCTTGATTTCAAACCTAGGGACAGAGTAGAGACAAAGGCTGGAATAAAATTGCACTGCAAACGCCTACAGAAAAATATTTGATTCAGGAAGTAAATTAGCTCAACAAATGATAATGGGCACTCCAAAATAAAATTATCTTTCAATATAGTGACTTTTTGAGATTACTAAAAGCTCAAATAATGGATTATCTTTATCAAAATAGCAAATCTTCTGCCATTTCAGAAAAATTAAAAAAAAAAAAACAAAAATCTAAATAAACATCATGCTTTTTTAAATAAAGAAAATCAAGGAAGACTTCAAGATCGTTCTAATCTATCCTTCTTCAACCAGTGTGTTAATATCAATTGATAGGTAACAGTAAATGCATTTTAACATTTTGGCCTATTTCATGCAAAGCATGATTAAAACAACATGTTCTGAAATAACATTAGTAGGAAATAAAAATATGCTTCATATCCAACTAGCTTGAAAGACAAGAGAAATGTGTTTGTAGCCGATATCTATAAAATTGCCTTACCTTTCTTCTTACATTTTAGGCACTCCAGCACAAAAAAAGCAGCCCTAGCAATTGACTCAGAATCAAATTGAAGAAAAGCTTAGAAATTCACAAAAAACAATAATCAAATTTAAGGGTTCATCCATCTCTCGAATCTTAAAAGAGAAATGGCATTAAAAATTTCAGGACCCTTCGAACAGATCTATTTACTGCACATACTATAATGGTATAGTTAAAAACAGGTTTTGATTTAAAAAAAACAAAACAATTTTAGAGAGAGACCATATTAAGGCAATCATCTTGTCCTCATGTTTCTCTAGTTATCAACTCAATGTCATAAATATGCATACAAAAGGTAAACACGGGGCAAAGAGCAGGTTGCCTTGATAAAAAAAACAATCATCTGGTCCCTCACAAAGTAAGAAGACTGCCTTCTAACTTATTCGATCCCAATCTATTTGTTACAAGTGTTCTTTATCAGGCTAAGGTGAACCCTGTGTTTCCATGGTGGATGGTCAGTGGACAAGCTAACTAAGAAATGTATTCTTCTTTACCATAACATCTTTAAGGCTTTCTGACTTTTTGCTCGATCCTTCTCATAAGGTCCCCTATAGAAACCATTTCATTTCCTGCTTGGAGCCAAAACCAACGTTGCAAGTTGAATATCAAATACTAAATCAAAAGGCATGTCAGATGAAAACCAAAATGCTGGCGACCAAACTTGAGGCAAACAAAAACAGAAAATGTGCTGCTAAAAACAGGACAAACATAATAACAAGCCACAAATATGTATGTTGCCTTTGTTTAAAAAAAAACATAAACCTATAACTCATTATATAGAGCTATGTCAATTTAAACTGTCATGAAAAGAAAGCAACCATCATGACATTTTTTTAGCTGCTATAAATGCTTGAAAAATACTGAAAGTACACAAAATAAACAGAATTCTAAAAACATGAAAAGAATGCATTGTATTGTAAAACATTACTCTTGCAGGGAGGGAAGTAGGCTAAGACTGTGTATAAGTATAGATAGAGGGGCTTGCTGCAGGCTCTCTCCGTTTCTCCACTTGAATCTCTGAAATTTCAGGAAACAATTCAAATTTTAAGGAAATGACAGAGAAGAAATACTTGAAATAAAATTATATGTAGAAATCAAATTTTCATAGACAAATATAGTAACCAAAAAAATATATAAAGAAATACATCCCCCAATTTTTCAACACACCCTTCCAAGTGAAAAAAAAATCCCATCCTATTAACTACAATCACCTGTCTATAGAGCTTTAACGTGTAGCATAAAAAAAAAATCAACTGATAAGACAGAAGATGCATTGTTTCACACAGTCTAGTGCGCAGTTGGAGATTGAACAAAAATGTGTCAATTGTACTGGTGAGTCTTTCTCTAATAAATTTTGCCCTCCAAAATAATCGTACAAAAAGGCAGGAAAAATGAGGATAAAAAAAAAGAATTATGAAAATAAACAGAAAGATCAGAACTAAAAGATTGGTGACTATGAAGCT
Source organism: Scyllaea pelagica (assembly GCA_031833965.1). Taxonomy (NCBI): domain Eukaryota; kingdom Metazoa; phylum Mollusca; class Gastropoda; order Nudibranchia; family Scyllaeidae; genus Scyllaea; species Scyllaea pelagica. Next base: position 6,382 of record JAUEKY010049868.1, read on the forward strand.
ATTGAAGCAATGAGATATCTCTATCGTCTTACTTCCCAAAGTACTTAGACTGATAAATCAAAGCACAGAGAGAATCAGTCAATGAAATTTATAAACGGACCTTTGATACGTCAAGACTCAGCAGCAGCACTTTCTTCAGTTTCAGTTTTCTCTTCCGTTGCTTCTGCCTCTGCCTCCTCAGCTTTTGCCTTTTTTCGGTCTGACACGAAAAAGAAATAATTTCCGTTTTCAATTATCCTTTTGAAATTAAAAAAACATATAGAGGTCTATTTTTCTTTAAAAGAAAAAAATCTATTCCTCAGAAAAGGAAAAAAAAAAATAGAATTCATCACAAAGAGTTCATTCATACTTTTCTAAAGCTTATCCCTACCCCACAATGTCCTGGATTTGCTAAATTTTAATATAAAAAAAGAAAAAGAAAAAAAAGCCAAAGACATGAAGCTTAAAACATTATGGTGCTAAGTTTTGGCTGCAAATTAAGACTGGAAGGCCTACGATCAATTCAAATATTTGATTTATATACTCACCTTGCTTTCTATACTATCTTATTTGGCATCAAAGTTCCAAGTGTAATCTACAGCAGTGCTTTATGAGAATATATGCTTCAGATCAATCAATTCTTCAGTTAATAAAGATACTTTGTAGAAAACTGATAGGAGTCAAAGGGGTCACTGATTGACTCAGATTACAGAATGATCATAGTGGAGAAATAGATAGAAAAAGAAAACATTTAAAAATTTTGGAACTGCACACTGTGAAACTACTGATACACATAGGACATAAATTGGATAACAAGCACCTTGGTCACATGTCCCAAGAAATGACCTTTTTACAACAAATGGCAATTTAGAAAAATACCACGATGGTTCCGCATTGGATAAAAATTAAATACCAAAACTTGACAAAGAAATACACTGGCTTAAAGAACACTAAAAAAGTCTATTCTATCTAAAAGTTGATCAAACACGCATCAATTTAAAGTATTGTTGTTTTTAAAAGGATATGAAAGATGCTTACTGAATTCAGAAACATAGACAACAATACTGGCAACAAGATCCAAGTATTCTTTCTGAAAAACAATACAAAATGAGAACAGTCATACAAGGAGGATTCTAGCCTAGGTAAATGAATAATCATGAAAACATAGATAAGGGATTATTGTATGAAGGTATCAATTAGGCAAAAAAAAACTGGCACTCTGGAATAAAAATCATTGAACTTTTAGATAATTTTTCTTATTAGACTTATTTGATTTACAAGACCCTTTATACTTGTAACAATACCGCTTGGACTTTTTAGCAATTGAGACTTTAGAAAATTAGAAAAAAAAAACAACTTGCCCAACAATCAAATTGAAATAAAAGGGGAAAAGAAACATTTAAGTTTTATTAAAAAAAAAAAGCTTGGACCCTAGACTATGAAAGTATTTTACAAACCTTATCTATCAACTTTACTTCTGTAACTAATCATTTGCATTAATCTTCAAGGTAATTATTCATACTAAACTTACGACAGCCAACTCACCTTTGATTTGGCTTTAGTGAAGGCAAAATCCTCAAAATATTCACCAGATTTTGGAACTTGAGAAGCTGTGTTTATAATCTCATTTTGTCTGTGGATATGAAAAGCAATGTGTAAGTTTAGAAGATGACAGAGGACTGATCACTTACTTGGCCTAATGGCAAGATCTAGAGAAATTCTGTCCCAAGAAGAGTTGGCCCTACACAGTTAAAAACAAAAACGTCCAAACGTTATGGTTTAACACCTGCTTCAACACATCGCTGGCGGAGCACTTTGGACATGTTAACGTGATATACAGAGAACTCACTGGAATATCTCACCCAGTCACATTTATACTAGCACTGGGCCAACCAGTCGTAGCATTGTTCCTATTATGTCAAACGCCAGGCGGACAGCTGCTAAAAAAAATGATTTTTACAACATAGGTATGTCACGGTGTGGGAATCGAACACGCCACCTACCAGTTAAAAGGCGGACGCTCAATCAAGAGCGCCAACAAAGCCAGTCCCTACACTGTAAATTAATGGTAAAATAAAGGAGCTGGATGATGTGAAATGAAAATGATATCGATCAAAAGATGTCATTAGACTACGAGGACTGTTGCCAAAAATTTTCTGAACCCTTCAAGAAATTAAGTTCTCAAATTGTTTTTCATGCCTGTAGTGGCTAAGCAGCGTTGTAGATAAGGCTGCAAGTCCCATCTCGGGATATATAAAAATTTGTTTGACCTCCCTAGATGTACACCTCAATGTGTAATTTCTTTGAGTCATTCAAGGATGGGCACAGTGGGCTAGTCACCTGCTTGTCTTAATCTCTTGACTCAGAGCTTTTCCTGACTTTTGCTTGGTATCGGATTGTGCTTAAAACTTTTGACACGTTCTGGTATAAAGAATTATGTTGGGTCCATACACTGCTTTTGAGCGGTACTAAAGGGATCTGATAACAAAACAAAAAACAAATTTTTTTTCAGACCCTTTAGTGAAACGAAGTGGCTATTTCTCCAAAAAGTGTTTCCGTACTATTTGGAAAATCTTAACCTGACTTGCACGAGGGCACTAGGCTTATTGGGCACAAAATTGTTCACTGACTACACCGTGGTTCATGGTTCACTGTTCTCTCACCATTTACCCATATACATAATAGATTATTACATTAGGGTATTCAAAAGTGACAAGATAGATTCCAATTTCTCACCAGAGGCGGCCAAATGTTTTTCTTCATTTATTCAATTTGAAAGCGCACTGATGAAACATGAACAACAAAACAACATAGTTTAAGCGAAAACGTAATCAAAGTTAGTCGTTTCTGAATTATAGCGTTTCAAAATAAGACCAGCTATTTAAAGTCAAAATGTGAGATTATCTCGACGTCTAGTCTACTTGGCATCACCTCATGTTGGAAATAATTTTCAAGGCTAAAAAACAACCAGACACATTACAAATGTACCTGTGTTCTTGAAAATTAAGAAATATTACGTTTTAAAATTGACATAATATTGACTAGCTAGACGTCTCGATATCTATGATTCATGATTGTGATCATTCCTTTCTCAAGTCCTATCAAGACAAAGAGAATGTTATCATATAAAAGTTACTTACATCCTTTCCGTAACCTTGGCTCTGAACTTTTCACTCTTCCATTCATCTGGATCCCCTTCTTTTTCTTCTGTGTTTTCACATTTTGCTGGATTTTCAGGATTTTCCTGGATATCTAGACTTTTTGACAGATTTTCTTGAGGGAGCGTTTCTTCTGCCATATTTGGGCAAAGGACGAGCGGAGCAAAAGATGACTTATGAAGAGCCCACAGACAGGTTTTCTTGGGTCAGTGTACAGTTCTAGCACTTTTGGGAGTACAATGAATAACAAACTCAGGTTACCTGCAAAGAAAAACTTATATTCGGAAATAAGTTTAAAAACGTGAAGTTGAAAGAAATTAAAGTGAAAGTTATCTGTGTCAGTGTTCCGTGTTCAGTTTTTTGTTTCTTTCCAGTTGCCAGTTTCCTGCTTCCTGATTTGCCAGGTATTTTTATGTTTAAACAGTTGTTTCCTTGTTTTGGCAGTTCTTTTATTATCACTGCATCAACACAATATGCTTGACTACACCACCATATATAGAGGATAAAGAAGGAGGATGAAGTGGAAGAAAATATTTTAGCTCTATCAAGCATAAATCAGTGGACAATCATTGGCAGTAAGCTCGATTTCGATGATTGCTAAGAGATTGCATTAGTCAGCTTGGCACAATAACTTTTTGTTGACATCACGTGATCTGAAGCGAACATGGATTCCAAATTGACTAGGATGGATGCAACGTTCAGAAGGACGATGACTTCTGTCACCGATCTCCTTTTTCCTGTCCAAAAGGAGAGAGATGTACAAAAGCAAAATATCATAAGAAAACGTAATATGATCTGAGTTAAAATTCTGAAATAGATGGGCAAAACTAGGTTGATTTCTGTAATAATCCCAGTCCAGTTTGATAGGCATGTTAACAAGTTCTATCTTGACTTAGGAAAGGTACCAATCTATATCTATCTATTTCTTTAAGCAAAAAAAGAAGAGATGGAACAGGAATGCCAATCAACGAGTGAAATTGTTTATTTAGTTTTATTGATGTTCTGTCAAAACTTTTTGCCGCTGGATACCTACAAAAATCAAAGTTGCCACTGATCTTGTATTTGAAGAGAAACCCAAAATAGCTATTCTCTTGTACCTTGCAGGTAAAAACAGTCAAACATCCAGTGCCTCACCAATTACGCTAAAGGTTTAGAAATCGCAAGCATTCTTATTTTCCAGGTTGTCCTGTAGATATGCTTATTGTGCCCATTCTGTGAAATTCAATCAGATCTCTTTCAAGGCCTTGAGCACTGGACAATAACTTTTCATATTTGCCAGAGAAAGGCTGGACAAAAAGGATTTGAGTCTGGGTTTTGCATATTTACTGTTGAAGCACTGGGTATTCACTTTGATGATCATATTTCTTTATTGAATTGAATGGGTGTGGTGTTTCTTTTTCTTGTCGTGTGCTATCTTTAGTGGACTTATACTAATATCACTTGTGCCTCGTGCATCAAGTGTCTGTCTCTTGTATGCACCTTGATAATTCTATTTGCTCATAAGTTGATTTTCTTTTATGTATCATTTGCTACTTTGAGTGGTGTTGTATTATTATCACTTGTGCATCAAGTAGCTGTCTCTTGCATTTGGCAAGGTAATTTTATATGTTCATAATTTGTGTTTATTTCTTTTCGAAAATGTAAAGCACCATGAGCCTTTACTATTCAGGAGGTTTTCAGTGCTGTATAAATGTTCATTATTATGTTTCAGGCAGTTTCAGTTTGCCAA
>JAUEKY010049979.1:0-17720 GCA_031833965.1 Scyllaea pelagica
TACCTCTCTTCCCCCCCCCCCCCCCGTCAAACCACCGCTTGTTTTGCTGAATCAAACTGTCACTCAACTTCCTGCTCTGGATGGGATCCTCCTCATCCAATGTCTGCTATGTAATGTGACATCAGTAGTGTTTTTTTACCAGCGCTGAACATAAACTTCACCGACGATATGACAATTTTCTTTTCACGTACGAGAGAGAGAGAGAGAGAGAGAGAGAGAGAGAGAGAGAGAGAGAGAGAGATGAGAGTGAAGAATTTGTCAATGTGTGTGTGTGTGTGTGTGTGTTTGTGACTGGGCTTTGCGCAAGTGCACGCTTCACCTAAGTGCACGCTCTGACCTCCTGTAGTACACATGACCTATACATTCAAATGTCTCGGCTTTTCATTCCCAATATCATTGACAGAGATAGGTCTATATAAAAACTATCCCATTATGACCTCTTACCTTTATCTCACATTTTCCTGTAATTTCTTCCATTGTAAGAGGAAGTGGAGGGGCTACAACTTCATCTTCCATCTTTTCTCCACTCCTGTATAAAAAAAGAACAAATATAATGTAAAAAAAATATTTTCCACAACAATGCAAGATAGAGGCATGCTTCCTTTCCTCTCATCTAAAGATAAAAAACAGGCACCATTAGCTCAAGTGGTTGAGTGTCCTCCTTGGAACCAGTAGGTTGTGGGTTCAATCTCAGGCTGCGATGAACCTAAGTCATAAAAATATTTTTTCTGGGAGCTGTCCAGCTGACACTGGTTGGCCCGTGTCAGTATAATGTGACTGGGTGAGAGTGAGATACTCGTGTTGAGTCTTCAGCTAGCCACCTGCTTGTCTTAATATCTTGGCTTGAAGTTTTTCCTGACTTTTGTTTGGTCTCAGATTGCGTTTATACTTTTCACACATTCTGGTGTCAAACTTGATGTCAGGTCCCTATACTGCTATTGAGTGGTCCTAAAGGGGATCTGATAACACAACAAAATATGGCAGCATGTTAGCATGTTCAGAGTGCTCCACCAGTGATATGTCCTTTTGCATGTTGAAACAGGATCTCAAACCTTAACATTAAGATCTTTTCTTAACATAAAAACTGAAAGATAATATTCCTTATGTGACAAGACTGTTATGATCTATACACCTTTTAAATGCAACTGGGCTTACTTACTTACTTACTTACATACTTTTTTCTCAATTTTTGAAAGTCACAAGTAAGATACATAATAATAATGCATTAATAAAGTGCCCAGCACCCACAAGAGAGCTCAGCGGCACTTTGCCATCAAGAGACCTGCTTTTGCAGAATTGCATATATTTCTTATCTTTTGATTGCTCATCTGTATGCTCTGTGTTTATATATTATTTGCAATCTAGATATGTAAATAGCCAATGAGAAAACTATGTGCAAACTAGATACCATAAAAATCAACTGATTTATTCATATAATATTTTTGGTGCTTTTACATAAAAAAGTGGTTTAATACTGTCATACCTCAGTTGTGCCTCAGTATTGCTAGCCTCAGTATTATCATTATTTGTAATTTATGCCTTCAACTATGCACTTCACTTATCATCAATTAGCATCTGATCTTATTTTACTCACACTATTGACTTTGTTCTTTGATATTAGCAAAAGCAATTCGTTATTTGCAATCAAACAAAGAAAATAAACTTTTCAGGTCATCTTTCTAGCTTGAAAAGGGATGCAACCTATGAAATTGGTAATTATATGGTTGCTAATCCCTCTTATTTTCAAATACCTCAGAAAAGTGACAGTCTTCTGTAGCAACATAATTCTCTGGTCCCAACCATGCTGCAATACTGAGGTTCCACTGTACATGGACTTGCATATTGCATACAGTACTTTAATTCAAAAGGAAACAAACACAGAGATTTAAAAGAAAAACAAAACTAATGATAATAAGGAAGAGCAATAAATCACAGAGCTGGGGCTTCACACCTCTGAGACTTGGCAGAGCTCCTGCGAGAACTCTTCTTGCTGAGTGTTTTACTGGAGGTGGTGCTGCCGTGCCTGCTGGGCGTGTGTGTCACGGACTCCAGCATGTGTGCTGGGTCTGCCTCAGCCTCCATCTGATCATTGCCAAAAGGGCTTACATCTCCCCTAGCAAGGTCAGCCTCTGTCATGCCATAGGCACGCATCCAGTGCTCATCTGCAATCTGAAGGGTAAAATAGATAAAAAGGATAATAGAGGATGGCATTTTATAGGGCATTTCCACTATAGGACTTGATAGGTACATTTATAGATAAAGATAAACGCGTTGAAAGTGTGCTTCTGAAATTTCTTTGATACTTGTTCTACTATAGGTTAATGTTGTCTTACAAAACAAAGAGAATGTCTTAATAAGATTTAATTGTATTTTTTTGGGCTGCTCAAATGCATTTATAAAGTTTGCCTAATTATATTTGTACTGACTTTATCTGAATTTCTACATCTCTGTTGCATATTTTGCAGGAGATACAAAAACATCAAACAACTTGTGATAAGATAGAATGGAATAGGTCATATCTTTTTGTTACCATTATCAATAAAGGTACTTGAATGTTTTATTTGCAAGATATGGCAAATTATTTCTATAAATCTTAGTCCTGTTCATAACTCACCACATCACAAAGATCAGGCCCATGCATAACAAAGTCCATGTCATCATGGGTGTCTAACATTCTGCGAAATTTTAAAAAAAAAAGCATTTCTTTCATAAAAATTGTACTAACTGTCCTACTCTAATGAAGGTCACAGGAAAGATTATCCAAAAAATATTTCTGAAACAAACAAGTATTTGTGCTTAGATTTTAAAAATAAAAAGAGAAGGTTTTATACATTGGACAATGTCCACTTGAAATATTTGATACCTGATACCTGCACCCGTTTACTGTTGGGTGAATAGAAGAAGAAGAAGAGCCTGAAGTGACTACACTATTCATTTTAGTGATTGTGATAATGAGATGCTGTACCAACTGAGCCCAATGGTTCAAAGTCAACATCACACTCACATGCTGAAGTCTACAGCAGCTGGATGCAAAAGACTTCCACCAGCTCTGGTCAGGCCATTTACAGACAGACATTGCATGATTTTACTCCATCAGCTCCATCATTGTACAGTGGAACTCGGTTGTAACAAAAACCCCTGTTCCAAGTGAGAATATTACTGAGCTCTTGTTTTTCCCGATTGCAGGGTAAAAAACTCAATTATCATATTATAGCTGTTTGACAAACTCATAAACTGGGTGGGCGGTAGCAACCAAGCTTTCATTGTGTTGCACATACACACACTCACCCACACAAATCAGGAAGCCTATACGCACTGATGTACACTTTGTGGCGGCCGTGGAGTGTGTTGTGTCTATGTGTTACTTAAAATAATACACAATTTTTCATGTTGAGTTCTCGTTATTCCTGGGTTCTAGGTTGCTTGATATTGTTAACCAGGTCTTTTCTAATAGAGAGATAAAAATTTAAAAAACAGGGATTTGAAATGGTCTCGTTATTTCCGAGTTCTCATTTTTTCTGTTGTCGTTAAACATGAAGCACCACAGTATTCAGTGATCAATACTGACTGGATGAGATCAATAATCTTTATGCTTTATTGATAAGAATTGGAAATGATCCCCCCCCCCCCCCTTTCCCCTCTTCCCAGAACATGACATGATCCCATGAAACCTAGAGAAACAGTAACAGTAGTTAATTCATCAATCATAAACGGCCAGCAAGAAAATCAAAGTACACTGAAACCTTGAGATACTTCCAACCATAGTGACAGCTTTACCTGACGGTCAACAAAGAGATTAGTGTATTATGCCCTTATGATAGGACAAGATAATGATGCTAGATGTAGTAACAGAGGGAATAGGGGAATCTGAACGATAATCACATCTTATTTTCTTGTGCCAAATAGGTGAATTCATAAGTGAAAAGGTGGATTTTATTTCACCTTAACAGTTTTGAGCTAGCGGTATGACGGGAAATATTTTCTATGTCAACTTAAAGTATGTAGCCTGTGAAGTACTGACAGATGGCGTCAAAATGAGTTATCTCACTGTTTTTACATTGTTATCAAACAGTAACTAAGCAAAAAGCAGGCAGTATGTGGGAATGGGAGTACAACAAGGGGCAGTTAAACTTAAACAATTGTATATACCATGTGAAGTACTAGCGAATGGCATTATGAGGGGTGATTTGCTGTTTTTAGATAGTAACCCAACCATATTTCAGCAAAAGCAGACAGTATGTGGGTATGGCAGTATAACTGGGGGCAGTGAAATGAAGTTTCAGTGTAAGCTCAAATTTTTGTCCCTACCTGGCAGTAGCTGCAGCGTTACTCATGGCAAGTTGGTACATTTTGGTATAGGTTCTAGCTGCCTGTTTCCTTAGCTTCTCTCGAGTCTTCAGCTCTGCTTTCACCCGTGACTGGTTTCAGGAATAAGCAGAAGTAGACAAAGTATTATCATTCTCTAACTATGAAAGTTTTGAATATCTCATAAAGGAGAAACAAAAACATTGGTTCCCTAAAATCTTAAGAGAAGAAAAAAGCTTCTTTGTTTCAATTAGAGAGTATAACTTGCTTTCTCATGTCTCCAAATGTTGTAAGCAAGCAATGTGAATATTTTTTCTTTGCATAAAGAAAAAAGGGAGGAGAGTAGTATTAAAGTATTAAATCAAGTTTTTCTCAATTTCTTAGTCTTTGTTTCAATATCCTAGTTTGATATTTCTTCTGTGAACTTTTTAAAGTAAATGGTTACTTTTTATTCTTTTTACAAATTGGAGTTATGTCTCTTAAATGAGGAGGACTGGGTTATTCAGCCTGCAATCTTCAAGTTCAACAGGATCGAGGTCAAGAAGAAAAGAATTGAAATTCCATACAAATTCTAACTCAATTCTGAAATTCTCAGCTCCTCAAATATTGTTAATTACTAAGTCTTATATATCAAAGTTCTTATTTCAAACAATGTGAATAACACTAACCTCCTCAGGATCAGGGGGTTTAGGGGCCAAGTTCAAAGTAAAACAATGCAGTTTTGGCATCTCCAACTGCAGAGACAGAAAAGAAAAAGAAAAGCGTCTTTAATCATGGAATTAATGATTTCAACAAACATCAATGGCATCCTATACAAAATAAATTACTTTGAATAAAATAAAACTGATAGTGCTTGTATATAGCCCAACTCAGAGTGTAAGAGGGAAGGCAGTACTAAAACAGTTTAAAAAAAACATAAAGAGCCTCTTGAATTATATCATATCAATATCAATTTGTCAAGGTTTAGAGTTATGAAGGATAGCTGACTTTATCTTAAATGTGAAAAATGCAATCATCACTAGCAAGTTCCAGGAAAGTGTGCACTAGTTTTCCACCAATGTGTATCAATGCTACACAGAAAGGTTGGGGAAAAAAAAGTATTTTGGTTGAAAAAAAGAAAGTCACTACTAATCAAAGAATGTAATTCTTTGCAATAATGATAATGAGTCGTCTTGTATTTGTTAAAAATATATATTTACCTGATAATAATTTATGATCAACAAGCAGAAATATGATTAGAAATTTGAACTCTTTTTCAGATTGTGATTGAGACCTTTATTGTCAAGCTATGAATGCAGTAGAACTAGGGTACAATGAAGTTGTTTGAGCCTGAAATACAAGTTTGTTATAAAAGACGGATCAGGATGTGTTATGTTTTAAGTTTTGTTAGTAAAACTTCATGCCATTGAGTGCAGACAAACAACTTAGTGGCAAGCGGACAACAAGGAATCTAAGTTTAATTCCTTTGAATATTTACAATAACAAACCAGTACTCCGTAGTTCTTGTATTTACATGGCTACAACAAATCACCACTTGCAGTTGAAACTTTAGACAAAAGGGGAGTCATAGGTTAATCCTCTGAGAAAAGAGTTTTCTTTATGAATAAACTTCAAAAAAGAAAGAGGAACAGGAAAATATCTACAAACCTTTGGAAATCTCTTCTCCAAGTCAGATAACTGATCTGCCTTGGATTTAACTGGCTGAGCATGACTGATGCTTCGACGAGTCTGGAAATAACCAGGGAGAACCATTAGCATTTTAGATATTGCATCAATCTTATCGTTATCAGTTCAGACAAATTGGTTTGAAAATTACTTTATTCAATTTCAATCACAGCAGCTGTCCATCATTTCAAGCAAAATTGGAACACAAAAAATAAAGGAGTAGCAGCTGATGATAGCTGCATCGATTCTAACCGAGGTAGATGATGTTTATTCATCTAATGATGAATTGCATAGCCAAGCTGACGAGCATAGAACCAGCCCAAGCATTGACAATGACTAGACTATTCAGTTGCGGCTTCTTTATTCCACCTTTTTTTAATGAAGAGGATCTGGTGATGAAAAAAGAAACATTGAAAGAAAAAAGAAATAGCTTACTTTATATTGGGCAGGAAATTGTTGAGTGATTGCCCAATTATCTGCTCTTGAATTTGGCCTTGAGTTTTCCCTGGACTCTGATATCCGACTCAGTGACCGTAAATTATGATGTTGCTGAATAGGGACATGCTGCTGTTGCTGTGTTGTCATGTCTGGTTTGAGAGCCATCTCAAACATAGTATCATTTGATTCACCTCGACTGTAAGAAGACATTCCGTCTCCCGAGCACTCAGAATATGGGGTAAAATCTGTCAAGAATTTAGGAAATTGAATGTATGTTAGTTACATTTTCTGTCTCCAATTGACATTTCAATTAAATCTAAATCACACCCGAAAATAAAGCTTAAGAAAAGTTTTATTTTCAACCAATTCATAAAGATCTTGTGCTCTGATGTCTCTATTCTATTCTATTTTCATGTTCAGTTAAGCTTTTCATCTACATAAGACATAACAATGGTCCCATGTTAAGGGAAGTACATATGTTTTAAGAAAATTGCAGAAAATCACATGAAGTAATGACTGTTTGTGTCTTAATCATTGAGGTAGGCAGTTATCCATCCCAAAATACGCTCCATTACATAGGGTCATGCTAACAAAAGTCACCATCAAAGAAAACCACTGATTTATGTGAATAGAATAAAAACAAAGAACGATGATAGTTTCAAAATAAGAAAAAGGGTTCACAGAAGTTTCCTCTCATGAAAAAAAAAAAGCTATGCAGCAGCAAATAAATGAAAACGGAAATATGACTTGGTTTTGTCAAGCACTTGATGAAACCCTCCACATGATTGAAAACCCATAATATTTGAAAGTTTTAAATTTGGTTTGAAGATATCATGCAATAACTCATGATAATCTAGCTCAAGGCAAACAATATTTCATTTCATTGGGGACTTCAATGTTATTAAGTAATTTCTCTCAAAATGATAAAAGTCATTATGGCCTGCAAATTTATATGTCATATTAATTTCTTCAAATCGACCAACCTGAATTTTTCCGCACTTTGAAATGGGAATAGAAGATGTGAGGCTGCTGAATATCATCATGAAATTTTTGATAATCTGAAGGAGTTTTCAGTTTTCCCTCTCGCCTCAGTTTCTCTTCAAGGCCAATTATCTGTTGGAAAACATTTCGGTTTATATTGATTCATTATTTTCTTTTTTTCCAATGTCAGATGGAAAACTCAACGATGTAAATGAAAAAAACTTGTTTGAATTAAGATTGTCTACAAGTTTGAAATAACTGTATAGACACAACCAATACATAAAACATATTAATTAGTTAACTGACAACTGCAGCATTCTTTGACTTGACAGTGGCACTAAAAAGGATATCTGCAACATACTAAGCAAAGGTAGAAGTGTCTTTTTGAGCATGAAAAACTGGAAAAGATTAACTTGATATTCTCAAATGCCAAATGATCTGAATATTGCAGGATAAAGGAAACTGTCCTTGTCCTTTCCACACCAAAGCAAAATACTCTGTAAATACTAGCCAAAACTATAATGAATGAACGAGAGGCTGGAGATGGAATTGGTATGTGATGTGGAGGGAACCAAATTATATTATTAGAACAGTGCTCCATTGGATCCTTCAAGATCATTTCATTTCATTATCCAGTACCCTTTCACCATTATTGTACAGTGTCTTTATAAGACAGAATTTCTATGGATCATGCCATTCAGCTAAGTGGGTGATCAGCCCACTGTGACTTTTTGGTGGTAGTGGTAGGATTTCAATTTTGATTGGACAGCGGCCTTGTGGCCAACTCTTTTTAAATTCCATCTGCCAAGGGTCCTTTAACGTCTGCAATGTATACACGGAACCTCAAAGTTTATTGTCTGTCTCACAAAAGATAAAAGAAAGAAAAGAAAACCCAAAACAAATCGGAGACAGAGAGTTAAAAGTGAGGAAATCAAAGGAATGAAAGAGATAAAGGGATTCTTCACAAGGCTGGCACAGGATGGACACAGTTGAAATGCCTTTGTAATGTAATTTGTAATTGCCACGAAAAATACTAGGTGCAACAGGCTATGATGATGAATCTTCTGATTCTTCTTCTTTGTTGTTCAAAAGATGACTATGGCTGCAGTCCAATGTCTGCAATGAAGTCTGTTGTCTACTGCAGGTCCTCTCTCTACCTTGCCATAGGATTTTGTGATAAGTGATGAAGAATACATAAAAGGTAAATAACAAACAGAACCACTTATTTTGGTATTTAAAGTATTGATGCCTAGAAAACAAATCATAAATTTGCATATTTTCAACTCAATTGAGCAAAAAACAAGAAGCACTAAATCAGAATCAAATTCTGAAAGATTAAAACCCTGTGTAAATTAAAACAGCATGTATTGATAAAGCTTACACTTACATAGTACAGATCTGTCTTCGGTACTGAGACTGTCGCTGGTGTTGTCTCAAGAGTGTGACGCTCTAGTCTCTTTTTAACTGTGTGACTGGCTCTTTTCTGAAAGGAAAAAGACCCAAACAATCTAAGCTTGCTTGCTCTCTAGAAAGTTAGAGATTCATTATGCAATGGTTTGTCATGAGTGAAGCTTATTCTAAAATCTGTGAAGTTAATCATAGATGTGGCAAACTCAGTAAGATAAATAAGTGTACAAAAATACAGGAAACTGCTTTGCACTGCAGTGATGTAGATATATCATCAGCAAGTATATGCAGAAAATCATACGCATGTGCCTCAAATTAACTTAATTTCTATCCTGTATCCTATTTGCAACCTATTGGTAGCTAAAGACAAAAAAATTTCTCAGAGAAGGTTAAGTATTGTACTCAGTAAAAATTACTTGCAGCATCACTACCATATGCTATGCATACCTTAATATGATTTCATAGAGAATAAAATCTTCTACTCTCTAAAAAACAACTAAGAAAACGCGAGCTTTTATATCGCGCAATATCCACTAAACATGCTTAAAGCGCTTTACAATGGGTCCCAAGACAACAGTAACAGGAAACAAAATAGGACAAGACATGATGCCTGCAAGGTGCTGGTACATTTTTTTTCAGACGGAGATAACGCTGTAAATGGCCAGGTACTCATTTACACCTGAGACTGAGAGGAGTGGGAAAATGAGAGTAAAGAACCTTTTCCTGGGACTCAAATTGCGCCGTCAAAGTCATGTATCAAACCTGCGATCTCATGATCACAAGCCCAAGAGTCTACCACTAGACCACAAAGCCGCACAATATCAAAGTTTGCAGAGTTACTGAATTATCATTCTTTATATTCTTATCACCCTGTGTTAATTCTTTTTAAATTCTACATTCCCTATTTACAATATTGTTCATCAACATGCACTATTTCATTAATTTGAAGAAGTAATAATAAATTAAAAAGTAATTTCCTGAATGGATTGATAAAGATATTTATTGCATTCAAGAGTCATTTGAGCAAATCATTCACCTCCTCCTCTTCCTTCTTTTGCCTTTCAAAATCCATTTTTGCACTCTTCTCACGGATCTCTTTTCTTTGCTTGTCAACTTTGTCTGAGAGAAGTTGTGAGTATTCATTGTAGTAGTAGTCTCTCAATTGATACATGTCTCTGACCATCTTCAAATAATGCTGAAAAAGAATATATTCACTGACATTTTCATGAAATGGCATGTCATTAAGCTTAAACCAAACACAAGCATTCTGAGAGGTTCATTGTAAAATTAACAAATCAAGTACCACCAATAGTCTCAAAACAAATACTACTTCAACTTTCTTCATGAAGTTTATCACACCAAAGATAGTTGAGAAGTTTGAAAGGCAAAATCAAACACTTAAACCTTACAGAAGGTAAGAAAAACTTGCAAATACCTTAGGCTTAACAACTGCAAAAAAAAAAAAAAATCATCATTTCATCATCCAGTTCCCTTTTACCATTACAGTGTACAACTTACCCATTTTTGGACAGGTTTTTCTGGATTCAACAAATTAGGTGATCAGCTTACTATGACCTATTTGTGGTAGGGTTTTAATTTTGCCTGAACAGTGACCTTGTGATCTCCTTTTTTATTTATTTCCAATTGCCAAGGGTTCTATAATGCCGAGGATTCTTAAACCTGCATAATGTGCATATGAGACCTCCGAGTTTATCTTCTGTCTCCGATAGGACTAGGCTCTCAATCCCACCTGCCGGCGTTACAGGGATAAGTCCAGTGGCAAACAGGTCTACTGAGAGATTTTTAGTGATAAAAATCACTTTGAAATTGTTGTCTGTAAATAGACTCTAACCTACGACCTTGTTTTTAGAGCCAGAGCCATGACCACTGAGCCAATGAGTCGTCAATTGCAAAAACATGCTTTGTACACATTTTGATCAGATACAGAGAAACATGTTTAAATCGAAAACGGCTAAACCAAAAAAAACGGCTGAACCTAAAACAATAAAAGAAATTGTTTGGCTACTTATCAACTCTATATGAAGAAACTATGCTGAAACCGAAAACGAAATCATTTGAACTACCAATAAACCGAAAAGAGAGACAGCAATTTCCTGCTTTTCTCCGGTCCTTTAGTGGCTACAAAAGATAAAATCCAGCTTCCTGAGGCTAATTCTCTACCGGGTCAATGATACTCCTTGAAAGTCCTTAGTAATTACATGGTCTAATCTCCCCTACACTCGCACACACACTTGCACACACACAAAGGCACACACACACACACACACACACACACACACACACACACACAAGTGCACTGTCTTGTGCCCCTGCAGTAAGGTAAACACGCACACACTCACGTCTCTTCCTAGGATACCATAACAACTTCCTTTAGTGTCCATAATGTATTGTATCGTTCGCAAAGGGGGGGGGGGGGGTCCATGGTTAAATCATATTACAAGCAGCCTCCCTTGAAAAAATGTGAATTTCTGAACTAGTTCTCAACTGAAAAATGTTTAAACAGAAATAAAAACCCAGGTCCCTTCAGTTTTGGTTTAAACTTGTTTCCCTGTACTTTCAAAAACAAACAAAACAAATTTTTTTAAAACTCCATTTTTTACTTGCCACATTTTATGAAATATCTTGAGATTGGTTTACTGATCCTTACCTCGTCCATCTCCCTTTGCTTGTCTAAATCTTTCTCATCTTCAAAACTTTTACCCTTTTGCCTCTGCTTCTTTGCTGCCTTCCTCTTTTCTCGTTCTTCCTCTTTTAACTGAAAAGGAAATATTCTCACTCTTATCTATCCTGGTGAGTACAACAGATTCCAAAAAAATTGATCATTTAGGTGCAAAAGAGTTGGAGAGGAGCATTTCTATGCAATTTCAATTCAGAGAGCAAAGACAGAGAAATCCAGACTTTTAACTGATAATTCATCAGTCACTGAATTATAGACACTGGAGAGTAATGCAAAATCCAAATACTTGAAACTTAAATCTTTTCGTTGATTTTATCAGATGCTTACAGCTCAACAAATTGAATTACATCAGTAATTATGTCTATGAAGAACATCACATATATTTGGCTTTGCTCTGATCCTTTGATTCTCTTAAAAATCACTTCAAACAGTTCTCAAACTAAATGTTGAAGTTAAAACTTACCTGAAGAAGTTTTAACATATAAACCCCAATACCTGCTAATGTTTAATAAATTTTCCATTGTTCATGTTCTGTATGTTCCAAAAGTAATTTGTTAGTTTCCGAAAATTCAGATTATTGGATTCCTCTTCATACCCCTTTATTGCAACCCATGATACCTTTGATTACCCGACATTGTAGGGTGGACAATAGAAAAAATAGAAAGGCACTGCATCAGTAGATAGTTCCTAATCTTTACCTGCCGTGTCCTTTCCTTCAATGCATCCTCAAATCCATACTCATTCAGTAAATGGGGAAGGGTTGGCTTTTTTAGGTAGGAAGTAGCCATTTTGGCTGCAAGAGTATTCAGGCCGTTATCTACTTTGGCTGCTGTCATAGTGAAAGATAATATGGAATTAACATTCACATTGAATACTCTTGTCAATAATGCCGGACGTTTATTTTAGTTCTTTTAACTCGGATTTCATAGAAAACAAACACTTCTCCGCCATTTTGTAACAAGAATCAACATTGGCATAGCGACGACAAGGGAAGTGACTCTTGGTTTTTTTTTTTTCATAATATAAGTATTGTTTGTTTGTTTCATGAGGGTTTTACGGCGCGATCGGCACAATTTAGGCCATGTCAGCGCCGGATAATAAAAGTTTAAAACGGGGCACATGTTTTAACGTTCCTAGTTATGATTTAACACCTGCTTCAACACTGCATCAATAATATCCCCAGCAGCGCGCTCTGGACATGTTGACGTGCCGATACACTGAGGTAAACGTAGAACTCACATGAATACCTCACCCAGTCACATTACACTGACACCGGGCCAATAAGTCTTAGCACTGTTCCCATAATGCCGACCGGCAAGCAGGTAGCTCCTAAAAACCGATTTTGACGACTTAAATATGTCACGGTATGGGAACGAACCCGCCACCTCCCGGTAACGAGGCGGACGCTCAAACGTCTGTGTCAACGAAGCCGCTAGAGCACATTTACCCCTATTAAGAATCATGAAGGGGGATACGGTGGCTCAGTGGCCATGGCTCTGGCGCTGAAAACGAAGTGACGCGGGTTCGAATCTGACTTGGGTCGAAAAATCACAAAGTGATTGAATCGCTAAAACCCCAAGAAAAAACCCGTATGCCACTCCCCTGATCCCTACAACATCGGTAGGTGGGATTTAAAGCCTAGTCCTATCGGAGACGGAAAATAAACCCGGAGGTCCCGTGTGCACTTTGCACACGTTGAAGAACCCTTGGCAGTTGGAAATCGAAAAGAGTAGGCCGCAAGGCCGCTGTCCGGGCAGCGAGATTTTTTTTTGTACAGACTTCCGCAAATCCGGGCAAAATTAAAATCCTACCATTACCTCTTAAAGGTCACAGTAGGACCTGCTTGGCTTAATGGCATAATCCAAAGAAATTCTTTCTCAGTAATAAATAGTCGGCCCTACACTGTAATAATGAAAGAGTACTTGATAATGAAATTATAATGAAATGATGAATCATGAGGCCTTCACTCCAAGTCTCCAGTCTGCCCTGCCTATGGCTGCTCTCTTTGCTTGACCCCATGTCGTTCATCCTATAGCATTTCTCTCTTTTTCAACTGCCCTTCGTCGTGAATAAGATCTCTGTTTTTCCCACGCTTTTGTCTCCCCTCAAGGATCCACGTTTTTTTATTAAAAAGATACGATTTAACTGTATGGGTTTTGAAACTGAAAAGGTTGTATATCCGGCTGAGCGCTCTGGACGTGTTAATGTGCTGCCACACAGAGATTAACACGGAGAACTCACACAAATGTCTCACCCAGTCGCATTATACTGACACCTAGCCAACCAGTCTTAGTACTGTTCCCAAAATACCGAGCGCAAGGCGGGAAGCGGCTGAAATCCGATTTTGACGACGTAGGTATGTCGCGGCGTGGGATCAAACCAGCCACCAAGCGGTTACATGGTGGACGCTCAACCAAGTGATTTCTCTGAGTCTGGGCGTTTGGACGGGAATACACAATACTAATATTATCGTCTGCTATCTTGTTTCGTTACTTTCCATGTTTCGGATCCATACAGCACTGGTTTGATTAGTGGTGTCTAATCTTAGTGTTGAGCTTACATTTGGTGGAACTCCACATTATACGCATGTATTTTTGAGGAGGCAAAATGCTATTCTTGATTTCTCGAGTCCGTTTTGCAGGTATACTGTTCGCCCCTTCCTACATCTGAAATACATAGTTGTTCCTAGATATTTACGTACCTCTAATTGCTTAACGTCATATAAAAGTTATCATTCTCATTAATTTATATGTTATCTTTTGTTTCTAGAAGGTTTTAATGCGCTATCGACACAATTTAGGCCATGTCAGCCTTATTCATCGAGTTATTCTCCAGAGTTCACATTTTTCCTGGTTTGCTGTCAAGCCTACTTGCAAGCAGCGCTTATTATACCACCCCGTCAGTTTTACGTCGAATTTGTTTAACTGTTTAGCAGATGTAGCAGTAGTACAATATCATGCAAACTCAAGGTCATCGAGTTTTGAAGTAAATTCCTATCTGATGCCTTTTTCCCTACTAATTCGCTGTTTCCCTAAAAGCAATAACCCTAGTCGACAGTGACTGCCAATGATATGTAAAAGAAAAACAATAAATTCTCTCATTAAGAGATTGGAACAGCCCGCCAGCAGAACTAATACTAATACATGTACTAATAGTAAATTGCTAAGTAATAGAGTAAGGCTAAAGAGAGACACATACGCCGAAGACAAAGATGTCAGGACACAGTGAAAACTGTACTGTAATTCAGTGACTTGCAGATTTGCAGCTATGGGCATGGGCACGAGCCGTCTGCATCTTATTGTTCTTGTACTGACTTGTACTTAATTGCATTTGAAATAAGTCACTTCAACCTAGTGACCCAGTCTAATGTGTTCAATTGGGTCAATGAGTCAAACGTTGTTTGAGAGGCACACACCATGCTAAAAACATCTTTTCTTCAAACGCTGAGACTGAGATATTCCAGTGCGATCATAACCATGCATGCCACTGCAGGACTTGATGCTCAATTTGTTGAAATGCTCTAACATTTTCAACGCT
This sequence comes from Scyllaea pelagica, assembly GCA_031833965.1. Lineage (NCBI taxonomy): Eukaryota > Metazoa > Mollusca > Gastropoda > Nudibranchia > Scyllaeidae > Scyllaea > Scyllaea pelagica. The sequence goes on from JAUEKY010049979.1 coordinate 15,032, forward strand.
TGATAGGTCGTATGTATATATCATTGGCAGAGCGCTCTGGACACGTTTAAGTGCTGCCACAATGAGTTAAACAAAGGACTCAATACTAATGTCTCACCAAGTCACATCTCACTGACACCGGGCCAACCAGTCTTGGCACTCATCCCTTAATACCCAACACAGGGTGGGCAGCTGCTAAAAATAGGACGTATTTTTTTTACGATGCGCATGTCACAGCCTGGAATTGAACCCACAATTTAGCAGTTCCCCGGGGGGACTCTCAACCACTTGAGCCAACAGCAACTGTTACTGTCACCTTTTGTTCAGGTGAGCCGCTTTAAGCCTTAACTGAAAACGTTTTAACAATGAAGTTTAAGTACTCAGGACAAGTTGACATAGCGCAAATGGAGGGCTCACTTGAATACTGATACTTGATACCCAACCGTCACATATCATTACATACAAACGGATACTGACATCAGGCCAACCAGTCTTAGTCTTAAAAAAAAATGTTTGAACGTTATGGTTTTATGCCTGCTTCTACACAGTTTAGGTCACATCTCTGGTCGAGCAAACAGGACATGTTAACGTATTGCCACACTGAGATAAACGAATGACTCACATGAATATCTCACCCAGACACATTGTACCAAAACTTGGCCAATAAGGTCTTAGTCTTAGTCTTAGCACTGTTCCCATAATGCCAAGAGGCTAGCTGCTAAAAAAACAATTTTAGGTATGTCACTGTGAGAATCGAACCCCCCACCTACCGGTTACGAGGCGGACAGTCAACCAAGTGTGCCAACAAAGCCGGTAGTCTTAGTCTTAGCACTGTTCCCCTCATGTTAACATCAAACACCAAGCTAGACAGCAGCTGAATTGCAGATTTTTACATCTTGGGCATTGATCAGCCAGGGCTCAAACCCCAAAGCAACCAGTTCTAAGGCAGACACTCAACCACTTGAGCCAATCATGACAATGCTCTTACTCTTAATCTTAACCAAAGAGAAGTCTTCTATGTACTTTTACTTTCCTTTGCCAAAATTGGCTGCATGCTCAACAATACCACAGTATCAACAAGGACAGCTACAATATTTTGTAAAACATATATCTACTAGGCTTTATTCCCACACAATCTGAAAAACACAGGTTGGCAATCTTTTTCACTGTGGTTTTCTTTTCCCTGTGACTTCAACTTCAACACATCATACCCAGAGAGGTATTCACACTTATTTAGTACATAGTGGAGGGGATCCTCCCTGTAAAAACCAAAACTTGGAATAACTACTAATCTAAGCTGGTTGATTCCTCTTTTCACATTCTGACGTTACGGTTTAATTCTAAGCTGGTTTCAATGTTGAATAGGTCATATCACTGGCGTAGCAGTCCGGCTGGACGTGTTAACATGATGCCACAAGGAGATAAATGGCGATCTCATACCAATATCTCACCCAGTCACATTATACAGACACCAGGCCAATCAGTCTTAGCACTGTTCCCATTATCATTATGCAGAAACCCAGGCAGGCAGCTGCTAAAAAAAAAACAACACACAACCAACAAGTTACAAGGCCAATGTTCAACCACTTGCAGCAACTAAGCTGGTTGTTGTTGTATCCTCTAATATGTTTACTTAACATCTCAAAACAAAATTACACTGTATAGATATCTCTTTGTAAACCAAAACAGTTCTTAATAGAGGACTCCCTCAACCAAGTTGATTCTGTTACAAGCAAAGTTTGAGGTTTTTGGAAAGACTAAGAAAAGAATCAAAGTTTCGTAATAATAGTCTGTGTCAAATCACCCCTCGGATGTACAATTTCTGATGTTTACTGAAGCACATCAGCAAGTCATTTTGATTCAAATCCTATTACTGTAGTAGCCAATTGGATCAAGTCATCATTCAGGAGGGCCTTAACACCTCTTCAAGGTTAAGGCATTTGACAACCACCCCAATAATTAAGTCAATATGCCTGGGGTAAATAATATGTTTTTATTTCAAGACCTGATTTAAGTAGAAAATATTGTGAATTCGCTTTCTTGGTAGTAATTGCATTTCTAGTTGTATTCTGTATGAAAAGTGTTATATGTAAAGGCTATCCATAAACAAAACAAAAACAAAACTAATGCGACCAAATGATACGTCTCCATAAGGGTTACATTACAAATAACCAAAGCAGGAAAAAAAATTCAACAACATAAAACTTTTCAAAACACAATTTCAATAGACCATAAATAAATGGTATGTACCTAGGATTGAGAGACAAACGGTATAAAAGACAAGACAACGCATCTTCTGAAAACACTAGGGAACTGCTTTGGCCAATGATATGACAAATCCTTATGAGCTACAAAGGTTTCACCAATCTTAAAATATTATACCTGAAGAAAACCATGCAGCTCTTAAATACAGAGGATGCCGGCATACTTGCTACTTCAGCCTCCTTTCCCTTAAGAAAAAGAAAGGAAAAAAAAAAAAAAAAAAAAAAACAGTCCTGAAACACAATCTGTCATAACAATAACTTTCCTTTGAGAACATTGAGGAAAAAAACAATTTAAGGGGTTTGAAACAGTATTTCTAATCTAATCCTCAGAAGTTAACAAAAATTTTTCCCTTCCGATTTTGGAAACCATACTGTCAACCAGCACTAGTTTTTGGGTGGTTTTTTGGGGGGGGGGGGGGGGGGGGGGGGGGGGGGGGGGGGGGGGG
>JAUEKY010049980.1:0-11243 GCA_031833965.1 Scyllaea pelagica
AGAGAGAGAGAGAGAGAGAGAGAGAGAGAGAGAGAGAGGGAAGAGAGGGAGAGAGGGGGAGGGGAGGAAGGGAGGGAGGGAGGGAGGGAGGGAGAGAGAGAGAGAGAAGGAGAGAGGGAGAGAGAGAGAGAGATGGGGGGAGGGTGAACTGATGGGTAAGAGAGATTAACCTAAATTGGATAAGCTTTTTTTTTTGGATGTCACTGTCACTAGTTTACCAGGAGTATTTTAAGCTGTTTATCCTTTGTTAACCTTTTTGATTATTTACTTTTTGTATATTTTCTTTACGTGCAGCTTTGTGGTCTAGTGGTAGATTCTTGAGCTTGTGATCATGAGGTCACATGCTTGATACCCGTCAGTGAAGGTGCAAAATTGAGTCCTTGGAAAAGGCCCCTTAGTCACATTCTACTCAGGTGAAATTGAGTACCTTGCCATTAACAGCAATGTCTCAGACAGAAAAAAATCTACTACTACTAGAGCCTTTCAGGTTGGATGACTTGTCCTATTTTCTATGTTACTGTTGGCTTGGGACCCCTTGTAAAGCGCTATGAGTACTTTGAGCACATTTAGTGGATATTGCACTATATAAATGCTCTCCTTTTTAAATCCATATTTTTCTCTTTTTAGAAGTGTTATGGTAATTTATTTGTCCTTTTTTTTCAAAAAAAATCCTCTTATTAGACATGTGATAGATGAAGATCTGATTAAATAGTCGTCAACAATGATCTTACTTTGTTTTATGAAGTTTCTTTTGCATTGAGTTGGTTTGTATCAGAGATGCCAAGTAATTTTGTGATGTCAAGTTGAAATAAACTACTGAAGATTAAATGGCCATGTAATGAGTTCATCAGCCCTGGCTAGGACCATTAAGCACGGCACAGACCAAGGAAGAAGAAGACCAGGCAGACAAAGAAAGAGATGGGATGACAGTATAAAAAAATGGACATGCCTTGAACTGCGGATCCTGAGAAGAGTAGAACACAGAGAAGGGAGGAAAAGTTTGGTGAAAAGTATGCCCAGAGCACCCCCACAAGCAACTCAAGAATAGGTACCAGGTATTAAGGAAAGTTATGTGATTAGAGAAATGAACACTGCCAACTAATATGAAAAAGAGGGAAAAAAACCTAACAGAACTTTTTATAACCAGTTTATTCTATTTTTAAGTCACAACATATTGATAATAACGCTCCTCAGCAAAACATATAAAAGATAAGAAAAAAGTACTCTTACCCATAAATTTCCGTCCTTGAAAAAGACTCTTTACTCACATTTTCTCACTTAACTCAGGTATAAATGAGTTTCTAGCCGACTTCACAGAACTTATGACAAAAGAAAATGAATAATGCATCTCCCAGAACTAATCAGCTGAGGTGAAAAATATGCTTTAACACAAATTAAGTCAAAGGTAAGGGGGAAAAACAACATAAAAGATGTCTATGGCAAAGTAAATTCTCAAAACCATATAAAAAGATGCTAAACACAACTGTTGAAATATTGAAGTGCGTAATAACATTATTGTTAAATATAGCAGATAACTAATTAAATTTCTGAAATATTGACACTTTGTAGGATGTTCTCCAGCTTGGAACATAGGTCTGGGTTATTGTCAACAATAGAGGCCATCCTGGAATAAAAATATCAACACTTATAGACATGTAATCATGAAACACAAAATGTAAACTTTTTTTTTTGTTTCTATGGGTCAAAGCTTCAAACATAAGTATTTGACTGTTCACTTGGCATTGAATAATAATTGGCGCAACTGTTACAATGATCCTCATGTGGAAATGTATATAACATGCTCAAAGGGGTACCTTTGTTGTTTAGGATGATAATATAAGCATATTGCATATTAATCATGGATACATTGAATTTCATCTTTTGTATTATGCTCTCTATAGCCAAGTGAAAGGTTTTACACTTCAGCTATTCATTTCTGTTTGATCTGAGTGAGATACCTTCATTTCCATTTTAAGACTTTGCCCATATCCAGAGAAGGCTCTAGGCTTTATTCCATTGATAGTGATATCTTGTTCTTAATTCATTGATATATCTTAGGTGAATGAAGTCTTTAGAGGGAGAAAGATACAGTGATTATAGACAAGTTCTCCATTGAATGTCAATTAAGGTGTCTTGCTCATAACAAAAATCATTAGATAGGCGGTACTTTTTTAGAGAAATATTTTAGTATACTTTTTACCTCATTGGACAGGAGGGCATTAAAAGCATAATTTGAAAAATTTTTCAACAGTACTTTAATCAATTAAGTCTACTGCCTGTATTGGCTAAGCAGTGTATCTTTATAGATAAGGCTGCAAGTCCAATCTTAAGCTACATTAAAATTTTGTTTGACCTCCCTAGATGTACACCTTAATGTGTATTTTCTTTGAGTCATTCAAGAGTGGGCATAATGGGCTTGCCACTTAATCTCTTGGCTCAGAGTTTTCCTGCCTTTTGCTTGATATCAGATTGGGTTTGTAATTTTGACCCATTCTGGTGTCAAATATTATGTCGGGTCCCTACACTGCCCATTGGGCGGTGCAAAAGGGTACCTGATAAAAAAACAATACAAAAAACTTTAAGTCTAACAAAGTAGAGTAGAGTTTGATGTCAATCAGTATCAGTCCCAATGAATGATTTGTGACCAAGTAATCAGGTTTGATGATACTTTTCAATATTTTTGATTAGCCAGATCAAATTTTCTTGATTTTGTTCTATCTCATACAATTGAGTTTTCCTTATAGCATTTTTGCGTCCTAACTTTTGTATTTTTTGCCCATCAAAGTCACAACAAAAGTCATAGAATATAGAATTAGAATGTTTGTTTTGGGTGTTCTGCAGAATTTACCATCTTCGAGTTTCTTTGATCACAAATTCACAAGCCTGTTTTTGATGAAGAGTTTGAACCATCTCAGTCAGCAGTAGGGTGAATGCTACAATCTCATCTTTCTTTTGTCTACTTTTAATCAGCACCTATCAAGTGAAAATGAAATTATCTCTGTTAAATTTCCAACATGAAAATCAAACTTTGCAGACTAATTATCCTATGATGAAAATGTTGTTCCAGTTGATTGTTTTCCACAAAGGAAAAATTAAAAAGATCCATTTGACTACATATATTAGTTTTTGATATTGTTTTGAATGAGAACCTGAGAAAAAAAAGCTACTAAGTTGCTTTTTATCTTATCTAAAAAAGATACCAAGCATTCTTTACGAGTTATTTCTTCTTTCAATTTACTCAATAGTGATTTACAAGTAAATCACATTTCAGAATATTAATGAGTAAGAGTACAAATAAGTATGATTTATGACATTCCGCATCAACCTATGCTAGGAAAATAAGTCAAGAACAATTACCTTAAAAGTCTTGTATCTTGGATCAGATATGTTCTCTTCTCCATTTATGGAATTCATAACATTGTCCTCCACATCTGCACATGGTCCCATTTCCATGTAGATTTCAGGATCAAGATGTTCATTCAGGTACAAAAGAAACTGATCTGACAATGGCCAGAGGACAGGAGGATCTGAGAATAATTTGGAAACAGAGTGACAGTTTCTAACATTTGTTAGCTTTCTTTCATAAAAACACAGCAACAATTCATGAAAAACAATACAACATGTTTTTCCTTTTCTTTGTGGGACAGAATAATTGAATTTGGACAAGGAATCAATGGAACAAGAAATATGAGAGTTCAAGAAAAGAGGGGTGGGCAAAGGGCATTGGCTTTGGTAAGAGGGATCTGTGAGGATGATGAATGAAAAGACAAGGAAAATTTGTTAGACTGTATGTTGATGATTAAGAATGAAGGACAAATATAGCAATGATATTTTCTAAGTACATTTTAAAAATGTACTCAGTGAGTACGGGTAATGATAGAAAAAAAAATGATTCTAATCAATGCTTCCAAGTTGTATTGTAGATGTTCAGCAGGTTTTGTTTTTAAAAATATGCCCAAATGTTAGCATTCATTTATCACTTTTTTCAATAATATGTAGACCATATCAATTACAATCAACATACTGTAACACAACAACAGATGGCTCACTCAAATATTTCAGCCAGTCATATTGCTATGCATTGTGCTGGTCTTAGCACTATTTCTCAAAATGCTGCATGCAGGTGGGATGGCTGCTAAGCTGCTGGTTTTCATGTTGTGGATATGACATGGCGGGGGGAATGAACCCGTAACCTTCTGATATAAATGATCTACTGATTGAGGACAGAAATACCCTTACATTCCTGCATAGATAAGGATAATCCTTTGAATAAATTTTGACAAGTGGATGTTCTCATATTCAAAACTTGTGAGATTGCATTGTTTGATATTTTGTATAAGTACAAGATTAAAAATGAAGTACAGACAATAAATTGCTTAATGGAAAGAAATTCTGTTTATAACTATTTCATTTGCTTCTGCTGTAAAAAAGGATTAACAGTAATTGCCCTTTGTGCTTCTTGACATTTTTAAAATCTATTTTTGTTGTTGTATGAATACAACATGACTACGTTTTTCTGTGGTGTAAAGAATATGGTCAGATATGATTGCCTAGAAAGCAGCTTCTATCCTAAATAATCATTTAATTGTGCATTCTAAACTCACAGAATTAATTCAGTATGGGCATATCAATTCCTGAGACACAAGGAGGTGTATGTGGGTGCAGTATGCGTGCGTGTATTGGTGCGTGCACCGGAGAAAGAAAGAGAAGGGAATGGAGTAATGTTATCATTGTCTTATTATGTTACCATCCACCTTGGCCCCACCACCACCACCAGTAGAAATAGTTATGGCTGAGGTGCGTCAAGGTGCATCCAGTCTCCCTACTGCGCGGACCTGTCACCAGTAATTAAGTAGCTCCCAGTTGTGGCGAAGAATTGGTGGATGCCAAGTGTGTCTGTGTGTGTGTTGTGTGTGAAAGAAGGAAAAGGACACAGAAAGGAATCTTGTGTGAGGAAAAGAAACCGAGGGAGAATCAGCAAGAGTGACTGACTCTAGAGACTGAAACTGTGAATCGGAATCGGAATCAATTTTCGTGACTCTTGCATGAAAGATTTGGAGAATTGGCAATTCTCATGATATCAAGAATCACCCGGGCATATTACACTTTCTATCTGAGTTATCTTGTATTGCTTAGTAGAAATTTGATTGTTGTTATTTTCATTGAATTTTGATGCTTGTTTAGTGCTCTTCTGGATATTTTCTTTCATCTTTGGCCATGTAGATAGGACTTGATTCATTCTTTTAAAAAGACCTATTCAGTTTGATGTCAAGCATGGATAGAGTTGTATATGTTTACTGGCCATTAAGAGGATCTTCTCAGGGATATAATGATAAAATGTAGAGGCATAGATTATACTGTTTTTCTTCATTCATTCATCATTATCTAGTACCCTTTTACCATTACAGTGTAGGGCAGACTCTTCAAGAGACCCAAATTTTCTGGATCATGCCATTAAGCCAAGCAGGTGACCACCCCACTGTGATCTTTAGGTGGTAGTGGTAAGATTTCCATTTTGCCAGGACAGCGGCCTTGCGGCCTACTCTATTGGGATTTTCATCAGCCAAGGGTTCTTTAACATGCTCTGCGTGCACACAGGACCTCTGAGTTTATTGTCCGTCTACAATCGGACTAGGCTCTTGATCCCACCAATGTTGGAGGGATCAGGGGAGTGGCATATGGGATTTTTCTCAGGTTTTTAGGGATAAAAATCACAACTTGACTTTTGTCTCCAGGTGGACTTGAACCTGCGACGCTTTGCTTCAGTACCAGAGCCATGATCACTGAGCCACCAAGTCCTCATATTATTTTTCTAATATCAACAAACTTACTTAGAACGCATTTTGTCTCTTTTCTAGAAAATCTAAGTCTTTAACCTATCTTTGGCTTGCAGTCACTAGCTCATTGCCTTATCAAAATTACATTGGGACTCCTGGGAATTGTTTACTTGTCCACTTCCCACTTGAGTTTCTATTCATATGTAAATTCTTATTCAATTTCAGGAGATGAGTAGGTCTCCTCACACTCCTGTGAACAAATTCATAAAAAAACTGCTTCCCCTAGAAAAAGTGAATTGTCCTCAGTAAAAAAGTTAACAGATGTACTCTGATAAAATTAAAATCATCGACTCTTTTTATGTCCTGATTTTGGCTAGGTATCTTTTATTTTCAAGAACTTATCATTCTTATTTTGTGCTTACAAAAAAAAACCAAACATTGATACATTTCTTTCCAACAAAAATGTCATAGAAATAATGGTTTCCAAAGCCCTTACTTTTGTACAGAGAGACTTTGATTCACAGATAAAACAGGCACTTAATACACTTAATATTCAGCAAATGAATCTTTCAGTCTGTGAATACACATTGTTAAATAGACTTTGAAATATAAATTAACAAGGAGGTACTTAAAAGGCAGTGTATAACCTGTTGCTTTACGACGAAATGATGCCACAGTCATTTTAGTTTTGGTCACCCAGTGGAAAAGGAGATCCAACACTCGTGGCTGGTTGATATCAGATTGGATTTGCAGTTTGCTGAATTTGAAAGAAAAATCTTGTTTATTCAGGAGACACTGGTGTGTTCACAAATAAGTTAGGGCAACAAAAAAGTCCAGAAACTAGTAATAGTAACCTTTTAAGTCTGTGTTTCAAGTTCTGGTAGTGACTGTAAGGGGCAACAGAGACTTTTGGTTTCACCCATAAATACCCCTCAATATGAGCCTTATCAATCATTCATCTCTTTTATATCTTACTAATTCAAGAGAAGGTTACACTTAAAATAAGTCACAAAATTTGCCATGTCATTCAGTGCACTTTATCAGGAAGATGTGATATTTTATCTTACATGCATGCTGCATTTGAGAGGTTTTTAGCATTTATTTTAGAGTTAATAGATGTCTTGAAAATCTGCCACATGGTTCTTTGGCTGTGTTGCAATTCTTAATCTTTTTTAAAGGCTGTCTTTATTCGGACCCAGGTCCAAATATACTGGATTTTATTTGGACATGGAGTTAATCATGTTATTGGGTTATGAAAGATATCTAGTTGTCTTTATCACTTTTCTATCTTGGTAACAGAAGATTGAACACTCTTGATTTTATTTTTGTTTTGTTTTGTTATCAGATGCCCCATGTACAGCTCAAAAGAAGTGTAGGGACCTGACATGATGTTTCACACCAGAATGTGTCAAAAAGTATAAACACAATCTGATATCAAACAAAAGTGAGAAAATTACTTTGAGCCAAGAGAATAAGACAAGCAGGTGGCTAGCCCACTGTGCCCATCCTTGAATGACTCAAAGAAAATACACATTGAGGTGTACATCTAAGGAGGTCAAACAAATTTTAATGTACCTAGCCTGAGATTAGACTTGCAGCCTTATCTACAAAGATATGCTGCTTAGCCACTATATGCATAATGGGTATTTATTCAAATTAAAATATAAAAATATCCAGAAGGACATTGACAGACTATTTGTATGTAAACAAAGCTCTTAGCCAATCATTAGTCACCATAGTGAACTGACTTGGGTCCAAATACACACTTTGTTTTTTTTAATCAGTCTTAAGTGGTGATTTGTTGCATACTGATAGGCAATACATCAGTAAGCCTATATTTATGTTAGAGATCAATTGAAGAAGCTGTTAAGTCCAATAAGTGCACACACATTTTGCACTGTTTAGCTAGAGCTCTCATTGGTTAGAACAAGTTTTCTCTTCTGTTTGATAATAGGGTGTGTGCTTCTGCATTAGGCAAAGATATAGTGCTTTTTATATATTTTATGATTTTTTTGAAATCATCTGTTCATATTTTCCTCCTTTTTCTAACGTTTTCCTTCATATTTTCCTCCTTTTTCTAACGCTTTCCTTGTGTTCTCTGGTCAATCTAGTTATAAGCATATTTGCAAAACATCAACATAAAAGACAGTTTTAAGGTTTCATTTAAAAAGTCATATCAACAATTGCAGAGTAATTCAAAGATCCATGATTTTTTCTTACTTACCTTCTTTCAGCTAGATCTCATGTAACCTCAAACATTTTTCATCCTCTGAATATATATAGTATTAAGAGTGTGCATGAATGGTAGTCAAATGTCTCGATGAAAAGCACTTCTAGTATATCAGGAAAAAACGTGATGTAATGCAATTATCTATATCATTGTAATTAGTCAAGTTTTACAAACATTTGATGACTTTCATCAGTTCAAGATATATTTATGAGCTACGTACTATGCTTTCAGCTCCCCAATAATTTTTGCTATAGCCTGATCAAGTCCAAGCGAGTCCAGAAGGTGAATAAGTCTGGTGATGCCTCGGTCTTTAGCATCGATGTTGCAATCAAACCACCTTTGGAGTAGCTTGATAAGAAAGAGTATAATTTTGAATGCATTTAATCTCCTTTGATAAGATATCAAAGAATAAAACTTCTTTCGATTAACATGAATTCAAACAATAGATACAAAGCTGGGACTTTTTTTTTATATTCAAAAGAACGTTTAAACGTTATGTTTTAACGCCTGCTTCTACACAGTTTAGGAGAACTCTGGACATGTTAATTTGCTGCCACACAGAGATAAACGGAGCAGAGGACTTACACAAATAACTCACCCAGTCACATTATACTGACACCAAGGCAACCAGTCTTAGCACTGTTCCCATAATGCCAAGCACCAGGTGGCAGCTGCTAAAAAACTGATTTTTGCGACTAAGGTATGTTGTGGTGTGGGAATCGAACCCACCACCAACAGGTTATGAGGCGGATGCTCAACCAAGTGAGCAAACAAAGCCGGTTTTTCATATAAAAAACCCCATTATCATGTCTAGCGGTAGACTCTTTGACTTGTCTCTATGAGGTTGCGGGTTGGAATTATCACCATTGTTTTTTTGCAAAGTTGAGTCCTTGGAAAATACATGAAGTCATATTTCCCCTACTCCATTCAGCTGTAAATGAGTACCTGACTGTTCCTGTTTAAAAAGTGATAAATCCTCGTAATCTCTAATGTTTTAATGTGAAAAATGTATATTTTCAGGTAGATGAATCCTAGAGCATTCATTTCTGCAAAATCTTGTCTTAAATCTTGATTGGACAATTTACTCACCATGACAGAGATAGCAGGCCAGTCTTGCTTGACTTTTTCAGAATCCACCTCCTTCTCATCAAAGTGTAATAAAATCCATATCTTCCACCAATAGTCAGTAAAATTTGGCTCATTTTTCAACTGATCTATCAGAGCATCGAGCAATACCTCTACAAAATCACAAACAAGAGAGGGCAATTCAAACAAACATGTTTTTTTAAATACTCCTTCATGTATGCTAAAAATTCAAGATGTACAAATCAGATCAACATTTAAGATCTTTAATGCATTTAAAGTGTAATAATTGACCTGTCCGTTTGATTCTTTTATTTTTTTCCAAATGAAGAGTTTATAGTCCTCTTGTTCTTTTTAAGTAACCAGGCCCATACAACACTTCTGTTTGTAATTTTGATATTTCAAAACTTCAAAATGAATTTTAAATTAATGGTACAGAGAATTTACAAATCAATTTTGAAAAATGAGGGACAAAATTAGAAACAAGGTAGATGGAATGGAAAAGGGAAAAAAAACTTGAGTCATGCAAAAAGTTATAAAGATGATAATATGACTGAAGAGCAAGAGAGTGCTATTTCACCTGACATTAAAGGTTAGAATGTGACAATCATAGCTTTTTTTGGTAAATAAAGCCTACACCGTTTTCAATGATTGCTGCCCATCTAGTAGTAACAAGATGAATAACAGTATGCAAAATGTTCTCCGACTGCTTTTTAAACAGTAGATTTTATTTCATTCTTGACAGTATCACCATCTTGAAAGTAATGACCCCTATGGATTCTGTCACTGGCCCTAAAAATAAAGTCTGAGGGAGTTGATAGTCCAGAGAATAAGAGGATTTTTATAAGGTCCACCCAAAAGAGCAGATCACCTCTTCTGCTTTGTAACCATTGCTGGTGCAAGGACAAGTATTGCTGTGTTGGAGTATCCCTTTGTCCCTGTCCAGTATGGACCTATTGTGACAAATTCTTGATGTCCACTTTGGTTGCCTCAAATATCAATGCTGTTCCCCAGGGCAAAAATGCATTATAAAGATTTTCTAAATTTAGACTTTGTCGGTTTTGGCGATGTAGGATGCCAACTTTCCATGAATTGTGTTCTTCATGTTGGTTAGCAATAATTGATACATCCCTTTTTCCAGGTCTCATGGATGACCAGAACATGACAATGATGATGAGCCCTCCTTATCAACTTGGTTGCTTGGGATCAAACCTTTACATTACATTTAGCTTCTCCTAAAACCTATACATACCTCTTCGCAAAAGAATTTTTTTATGTTTTGTGGATATCAATGGTTGTTCCTTTTCAAAAAGGCAAGAAATTGTAAAATGGCTCTTTGTTTATCAAGGGATTCTACCAGTGAAGCTAATTGAAATAGCATCATTTCTGCAAAATTCAATTGAATTTTTAAATTTTCAAATTACATATGAGAGTGGTAATGTCCTCAAATGTGTATCAAATATGGTGCAATTTGGGGCTCAGATAATCTCTGGACGGGATTATTTGCATTCACTGGCGTAGTGTTAATGAAGGCAAGCAGAGGCTCAGCCTCACCATAGATTTTGCTAGATCGATAAACAACATTCATCATGGATAATTATGTCTAAAATCTAAGAAAACCACCGCCAAAACGACCAACCTGTGTTTTTTGTCACCTAATGGTCATAGTAAAGTTCTAAACCAATCGCTGGAAAGTAGTATTCTTAACCATCCAATCAGAGCACAAGGAGGCTAATCCCATCTTGCCTTTTTTCCAACGGCACGATAGAAAGATAAGGAACAGGTGCTTATTGGTACGCGTTGAAAGATGCGCAATGTGTTGAAAAACAAGACAGGTTGTTTTACTTGGCTTCATCTAAGTATTATAGATGGAAAGCACAATAGAACCTTTTAGACTGGGTGGTACTATTGTTTATCTTGGCTTACAGTTATCGCTATTCAGGAACGGCACTTCCAAAACCACACGGACTAAGAAAGACTTTACCTATTTGAAAAAAAAAACTTTCATGATAAAGCTTTAAAAAATTAGAAGTCAAATGTCGACCTTAATTCAACAACAAAGCACAAAACGTTGGGCACTGCTAACATAGCAAGTCACAACTGTCTTTGATATCATTACGGATTACAAACATAAGTAAATAAGCAACGTTTTG
>JAUEKY010050091.1:0-10000 GCA_031833965.1 Scyllaea pelagica
TCTTTTTTTTTAGTTTCTATATTTTTTTGTGTGTGTGTGTGTGTGTGTGTGTGTGTGTGTGTGTGTGTGTGTGTGTGTGTGTGTGTGAGTGTGTGTGCGTGTTGAAATTGAGAGAAAACTAATTTTAAATTCTATACTCATGTAGTGAATCAATGAAAATATTGAGGCAACAAATCAGTTTGTTTGTTTTTTCTTATTTTATTTATCACTTAATTTACTCCTTGAAAATGTCTCCAAGTGGTTTGATATTTTTTAAATTAGGAAATCCATAATAATATACTCTTATTCTTATTGTGTTTTATTACAAATTTCTCAAGTATTCTTTGTTGTTAATCTTCTCATTTGTTTCTTTTCCTTTTTTGTAATTTTTCAATAGTTAAAGGCCTCAGGCTTTTTCTTTTCGTTTTCAAGCCAATTTTCTTCAAATTTCTTTGTTTCATCATTATCAAGAATGATTTTAGTAACTAGTTGAGGAGTTTTTTTAAAGATCTAATTCAGTCTGAAAATTTGCAATTTCTCCTATTTATTAAACACACCCATCTTATAAAAATCAAATTCTTAATTGAGATTCTGGCAATTTCATTCTTTCATATGGTTTAGAGTTAATATTGAAGGGATTTGAAAACAATCTGATGATGGGGCTTTTAAAAAATTCTTTTAAAATTCAAGATGGCAAATAATTTATTCAATCACAATTAACTGAAAGTCCCATATCACATTATTCAGTATTCATAAAACTAATATCTAAAGCAGTACTTCAAACAGATTTTTTGTTTTCCTAAAGCTCAAACTATCAGCTGCATACGGCCTGAAGTTGCTTATAATAGTGCTGCCTGGAATTATCAATTCACTTCATTATGCTTTGCTTAAGCACTTTGGGACATTGGAGCAGAGAGCGGTATCTTGCATGCTGTCACATGTTTACCAAAATCATAATTTATCCTCAGATTTTGTTATCAGAGTCAAGAGTTAAATGAGAAAAAAAAGCTACCATTGAAAATCCAGAAAAAAAAGTTCAACTGATCTTCCAACACATTACCAATGATTGCACAATCTGTACCATGAATTATTCTAATTCTTTAAATGCCAAAACATTTCTCTTTTCTTTATAACTTTCTCATGATAAATAGCAACACATTTGCAAAAAGTATACACTAGACTGCAGTGTACATCCTGACATAAAGCCTCATACTATTTTTACCATACTCACTCATTAATATAAAATTCTTATTTACTCAAGACAAAATTTTCTGTTATGCAACATAACCTCTTTCCTATCATGCTTGAGAAATGTGATCAAATTCCTCTCCAGATATGATTCTTTTGTTTCATTTTTTACCCTAATTTAGGATTGCTTTTTAAACATTTACATTTCTATCAATGTTTATAATTTTGTTTTGTTTTTTATCACCAATTCATTGTCATATCATATCATTTCCCCATTAAAGTTCATTTTTACAATCAACATTTTGCGTTTGTTTGTTATTTAACTATGGAATGATGTTTTATCTCACAAACCTCAGACAGTGATGAAACGTAATGATGTATCTATCATTGTGGGCTTTTGCAGCTGCAATGGCAAATTCATAGTTTTACTATTCTTTAACCACAATTTTAAAACAAGATATCAAGAAAGTTTTGAAGCTTGGTGATCAAACTATCTTTATCACTTTTGTTATTTTTCTTTTTCTTGCACTGTTGTAATAACTTAGTGTTAGTGTTACATAGCCTTTGCTCTTTAATTTTATTTCAGAAATGGTTGCCATGTGAACACCTTATAAATTGATAAGATGATAAGAAACAAACCCTTATATATAGCATACTACTGATGTAGGGCCCAGCTCAGTGCACATAAAAGGTGAGCATTTATAGCACAATATCCACTAAGGGTGCTCAACCAAGTGCTTTACAAGGGGCCCAAAGCCAACAGCAACACTGAACATGTCAGACTAGACATGCAGCCTGCTGTGTGCTTTTTACAATTAATCAAAGACACGAACAACACTGTGAACAGCCACCTACTCAGTGGGAAAAATGTGAGACAAGAGCCTTTTCCAAGGACTCAACTTTGCACCATCACTGACTGACAGGAATCAAACTTGGGACCTCATAGTTAGAAGCCCCAGAGTCCACCACTTGACCATAAAATATATACACATATTGGAGGCATTGCAGGAAATCCAAATTTGAATCCCACATTTTGCCTAATCTTACCATATATTCTTTATCATCTTCACATATTTTTCATCACGAGTGTTATAAATTGCTAAAAATAAAGAAATGACCACTGAGTACAAACTTTTCTGTTCAAGATATAACTGCACTCAACAGAAATTATGATGTCCAGGAAGAGCCCATTTTGCTTTGATCTACATATCAACTGGGTTGTTGGTGAAGGTGGGAGGATGGTGGGGAAGTGGGAAAGATTTTTCAATTTTTCTTAACAAAACAAAATACCCAAAATGTCTGTTCCATCTCTAGAAAATTGATATTTCATGTAAAACAGTCGTACTCACCTCCTTACTAAAAAATTGTTTCTGTATTCATTTCTTAGGATATCAACGTTCAGAAAGTTGTTTAAAAAGTGAGTATGACTGGAATTGATGAATACCATATACAAATGTACAAAGAAATTATTTTTTATTTTAATGAAAGATCAGTTTTTGTCTGATTTTTTTAGGTTGCACATCTTCAGTTTAGCAGTTGGGCCTAGTAGACCAAAGATAGAAAATTATCAAAGAAAAGGTACAAGTCACAAGCACAAAGGCACAGCTGTAAAATTTAGGCTGCTTTTTTTCTTTTTTTTATGGGGGGGGGGAGTATTGGGTTGTTTAGTTTTGTTTTGTTTTTGGGGGGAGGGGGGGATTGGTGCCATGATTTGTAACTTATGCCTGATTTTCATACAAGTTTGGTGTCTTTTACTGCCTCAGCAGAGGCAATTGATGCAGCATAAATTTGTGAAGGATAAACCCTTCACAATTTACAAGAATAGATTTGTCTTGAATTTAGGAGCTGGGAGAGAGTTTCAAACAAATTAGAGGCCCAACTACCAAGTTCCTCATGTATCATAGATGGTGACTGGAAATAATGAAATAGTAAATAGCCTGCACTGTCAGGGTTGATTCAACGGCAAGGAAAGAAGAACTCATATTCCTGCTATTTACAGGCTTCGACACATAACATTAGAGTCAGCACACTGGCACCTTCGGCTCAAGTGGTTGAGTATCTGCCTCAGAGCCAGTAGGCTGTGGGTTCCATTCCCAGCCGTGACATACCCAAGTTGTGAAAATTGTTGGGTTTTTTTGCAGCTGCCTACCTGGCATGTGCCATTATAGGAACAGTGCTAAGACTGGTAGGCTTATATTTGTATTGAGTAGATGTTCATGTGAGTCCTCTGTTTACCTTTGTGTAGCAGCAGGTTAACATGTCCAAAGCGCTCCACCAGTGATATGATCTATAAAGTGTTAAAGCAGGGCGTTAAACTATTATTTATAACAGTTAAACTATTTCACTTCATTTCATTATTCAGTACCACTTTTACTATTTCAGCGTAGGGCCGACGCTTTATGAGACAGAATTTATCTGGATCATACCATTCAGCCAAGTAAGTGATCAGCCCACTGTGACCTTTTGGTGATAGTGTTAGGATTTCAATTTTGCCGGGACAGCTGCCTTGCAGACTACTCTTTTCGATTTTCAACTGCCAAGGTTTTTTAACAAGCACAACGTGCATGCGGGAGCTCCAAGTTTACCGTCCGTCTCCGATAGGACTAGGCTCTAGATCCCACCTAGTTGCAGGGATCAGGGAAGTGGCATATGGTGTTTGCTTGGGTTTTTAGTGATAAAAATCACAAAGTGATTTTGTCCCCAGGTGGACTTGAACCCGCACAGTTTTGTTTCAGTGCCAGAGCCATGACCACTGAGTCCCCTAACATTTAAACCTAAAACGTTAGAACAAGCACATCATTCAAATTAGTTACTTCATTATGAAAACAAGAAATTGATTATATTCACCAGAGTACAAAATCAAAAATTCTTTTTGACACATGTCATGAACTCATACGATAATGCAAAGTTTGTTGAGTAAAGAAAAAATTAAAGAGATATCTTGTCTGGTTCAAACACTGACATGAAGCAGAAAGAAAATGCTAACTGAGTAGGCTGTCTTTTTTTATGGCACTGTAATGTAATAGGCACAATGCATCTAGCGTTTTTTGCAAATAATGCAAAAGTTACTTTCTCTAATACATTTACTGAAACATTTATTCAAAACCAAGATTAAAACAATAATTATCAATTAGCTTGATCTATGTATACAGCCATGAATATAATTGGGTAATCATTTCTAACAACACTAACAATGACACTGACATGCACCTTGAGACAGTTAATTAGAAGTGCGCCAACCCTGCCTTTTTATTTCATCAAGCCCCATTTTGATCATTTGGACTGGGGAAACATTTTGCTAGTTTAAATCAGTGTTCATTGTCATTGAGCCCTGCACTTATGCTTAGGAAACAACTGACCCTAGATTACATTGTGCGTACAATTAAGAGGTGAGTGTTCATCATGAAGTTGCCAGTCTGACTGGATAGTTTTGATTGGAGAGAAAAACGCCACTACAGTTTAATCTGAAATCAAGCCAAAAAATTAATTCAAATTAAAGGTTATTTTCAGATCAAACCATGGTGAAACTTTGGAATAGATCCATAAAAATGTCAAAGAAAAAAAATTGAATTGCTTGTGTTCCAGATTAACATTGTCTTTGAACGAAAAATTATAGTTTCAACCATATCATATTGTATTTCAAACTTGGGCAACTTCAAGATATACTCTTCTATACAGAAAAAAAAAGAGACGAAACAAGCTGAAAAGGTAAAGTTTTTATCACAAAGTATCTTCATAACGAGGTTCATTTCTACAAATAACAGATATTCTCCGGCCCTTTGGTATGTGGTTCCCATTGAAGAAAGATTCCTCGTCTTTGAGAACTTCATGAGTAAATTCATATCTGGCACGATTTCTGAAAGGCATGAAAAAGAAGAAAAGAAAATCATAAGCTAAACTAGATGTATTTTGATTTTATCTCATCATTTCCTTTCATTGTATAATTCCCTTCTACTATTAGAGAGTAGGGCAGACTCTTCTTGAGACTGAATTTCTCTGGATCATGAAGCAGATATCAGCCCACTGTGACCTTTTAGTGGTATGGTTTCAATTTTACCTGAACAGTGGCCTTGCTACCTACTCTTTGCAATTTCTAACTGCCAAGGTTTCTTTAACATGAGCAATCTCTGAGTTTATCATCTATCTTTGATACTTGATCCCACCTTCCAATGTTGCAAGGATCAGGGGAGTGATAGGTTTTTAGAGATAAAAATCAGAATGTGATGTTTTGTCAACAAATGGACTCGAACCCCAGACCTTATGTTTCAAAGCCTATAGCCATGACCACTGTGTTAGTCTCCTGTTATTGTTCTATATCTATTCATGCCCATCACATTGTTTAGATCTTTAGGAGAATCTACTCTACAACTCTGCAATGGATGTGGACTTGGATGAAATAAAAAATTAAGATACCTTTTATCAGCTGAAGAATAACAGTTGAGTGATAATTGAATGTATGAATATAAAGGTACACATGCAGACCAGCACACAAATATGATTTGAAATGAAGATGACAATTGATATGGTACATGTACAGCCAGTGTTCAAAGAAAGAGAAGCGGGCAAAAGATAGTGGTTTTGTTGTTAGTTTGGAATTTCTGGACATCTATTACAAGGATCCAAATAATTATACTTAAAGTTCACCTCAGTGACCATCCACATTAATATCAAAACATGTTTGCACTTTGGAAAAGTTATAAGAATAAGAGTAATGAAAGTACTCCCAAGACGATCTATACAGGCAACTCACCGCATAATGTACAGGCTGCGTTGGGGTAAATGGATATTCCCAAATGTTTTGTCATCTTTCTCCAAAGCAAGTCTCATGACACAAGAAGACATCAAACTCATCCCAGCAATGGTATCACCACAAAACTGAAAGATGAAAAGAAAATACAAAACGTATCTAATTCCATCCTTTTGTTCCAAGCAAACAAATATAATTTCCACCAAAACCTCTTCATTCCTAAACACTATGAATCCTGAAGACAAGCAAGAACTTGATATTCCAAGCTTTATAACATTTGCCTGGCTACAATTATTAGATAGAGAATTAAATCATGGAGGCACCCACCATTGGGTCAATGGTAGAGCATCTGTTGCAGAGCTGGTAGATCATGGGCTTTTCCCCTGACATAACCAAGATAAAAAATTTGGCAATTCAGTAGTTGACTTGACTGGCAGTTGGTATTATGGGAAGAGTGCTAAGAATAGTTGGCCTGGTGTGAGCATAGCCACATTGGGTCAGATATTCAAATGAGGCTTCCATTTACCTCAGTATGGCATTAACTTATCTGATGCACTCCATTTGTGATATGGCCAATACTCAATAAAGTGTTTTGACTGGCTATTTTTTTTTCTTAAAAGGACCAGGCTGTCTTAATAATTCAAAGAGAGCAGAAAATATATGGGTAATTATAATTCTAAAAACCTGAGCTTTTATATAGCACAATAGCATGCTCAAAGTGCTTAACAAGGGGTCCTAAGCCAACAGCATTTCATTTCATTTCATTATCCATTACCTTTTTACCATTACAGTGGAGGGCTGACTCTGTATGAGACGGAATTTATCTGGATCATGCCATTAAGCCAAGCAGGTGATCAGCCCACTGTGACCTATTAATGGTAGTGGTAGGATTTTAATTTTGCCCGGACAGTGGCCTTGCACCCTACTCTTTTTTATTTCCAACTGCCAAGGGTTCTTTAACGTGCCCAACATGCACACGGGACCTCCGAGTTTATCGTCCGTCTCCAATAGGTCTAGGCTCTAGATCCCACCTATCGATGTTGTAGGGATCAGGGGAGTGGCATACAGGGTTTTTCTTGGGGTTTAGCAATAAAAATCACTATGTGACTTTTGTTCCCCAGGCAGCCTCAAACCCACGTCCCTTCGTTTCACAGCTCAGAACCATGACCACTGAGCCACTGTGACTCCCTCGCCAACAGCAGCAGGAAACAAATAGGATGAGACATGCTGCCTGCTAGGCACTGTTACATATAATAACAGCTGATAAAGCATTTACAAAATAGAAATCAATGCTTTTACAGCACTATGACATTAATTATTTCACATTCTCAATCAAATAAGAGGAAAACGCAAAAGATTATATTCAAAATTAGAGAAAACAAATTCTTTCAAAATTTAGATGTGCAATCAACTTTTCTTTATAATCTCTGAAATTTCATTAAATTTCATTGCTGAGATTTCATTTAATTTTATAGCAGTTGCTTGCACCTTTTGCAAATAAGGTTGTCATACGATTCGGTGCAAAAAATGATCCATTATTATCTTTGAATGCCTTAAAACATTTTGTTATAAATTTGTTATAAAGCTAAAAGTTTGAATTTTATGAAATCTTCAAATTAGATAAGAGCTTCATGCATTACTTTTAGCAATAAGCAATGAAAAGTATTGTGCATGGTACAGAACATACATTTAAACTAGCGCTCCAAGTAGGCTGCACAAACATATTTTTGCATCCCTTCATAATAGATATTCCCACATTGTATAACGACTGGGTATTTTTTTTGTCATTGATTACGGGTTCAGAGGTTCCCATATTTGGCTTATAGCTTTGATCTTTTCTTCCTTTGGAAAAAAATTAGAGTAGAGATATTAGATACCAGATTTTGCTTCATACTCAGGGGGAAAATATCGATGTTTCAGCTAATTAAGAAGACTGGTTATGAAGTTTTGCCAAAAAGAACTAATATTAAAGGAATCATCCTGAAAGGCAAAGAACTGGGTCAATTCATCAAATCTGCAAGCTGCTTGTCAATCACTACATGCAACTTAACTCTTTACAAATTCCCTGGGAATTCAGACTATAGGTGTAATAGAGTGGTACAGTGCCAAAAATAGACAAAGTCATTTAAGAGAAAAAAGATAAGAGGCAAAATTTGTTGTTGGCAGAGTTTGAACCTTCAGCTGCAGCAACAACAGCTCCTGCCAAGAAAATCAGAGGAAATCATGCTTACCAATACCTAGGTAGTTGATTACTAAGTGAGTCAGCATACTTTCCTCTGCTGAATAAGATTTCTGCCACATATAAGAGAGCAGAAAGAAAAAAAAAAGTACTCACTCTCACTGCGTCAACATGGGGCTTGATGTAGCCATCCTTTGCAAGGTCCAGAATATGAATGTACGCCATCGGGCAATCTTGCTGTGAAAATACTAGACTCTTCACTCTGTTCATAATGTGCATGTTTTCTTCATTCCAAATTTTCTTTTCTTTCTCCCTGTATCCATGGATTGCCTTGTCAAAGAGAAAAGAAAGCAGATTTGAATATCATTCGGAAATGAACACCATGTAGGTAAAAAAAAGGATAGTTTCATAAGAAAAAAACAACATACCAAAAAGTTTGTGAAAATACAGGAAAGAGAAGAAAGTTCTTAGATTTAGAGTTAGAGCAACTAAAGGACTCATATTTCAGTGCAACTTCCCATTTCATCATATTGGTAAAGCTTCTTTCTAGATTTGAATGTAAGTGATATTTTTTCCATGCTACATGAACCAGATTACTTGCATGTAAATAAAATCATAGCTTGTGTGATAGAAAAGAAGCACATTCCGTTCCATGAGAATAGCAATTAATAAAGAACTGGTAGTAAGAAATGAATCATGATACACATAGAGTAGGTAATGAAAAACTGATAATCAGTTTATGTATTTATATGTAATATGTCCAAGTATTGAGAAAATCAATAAATTTGTGATGAAGTTATCATCTTTTACAAAAGATGCACAATATGCCATCCATTATGCAAAATGGATTCTTGCATTCTGTGAATGAAATTCTGAATACATCAATCTTCTAAGATTCTTTTTAACAGGCTGCCCTTATGATAGGATTAGATGACTAAGCTAGAAGTAGAAACAGATGGAATGGGGGAGTGTGGATGATAATTACCTCTTTTTCTTGTCCCAGTAGATGAATTCTTAAGTGAAAAGGTGGGATTGGGTTTTATTTTACTTTAAACAGTATTTGAGCTGACAGTATAATGGGGAATATTTTCTCTGTCAACTTAAGGTATGTACCACATGAATTACTGGCAGATGGTGGATGGTGGTACAATTAATTATTTCAAAGTTTTTATATAGTAACCAAATAATGATAATGCTTCAGCAAAAAGCATTTGGTAAGGGGGGGGGGGGGGGTATTCATCATACCATGTACAGAATTGCAAGAGTCAAAAAGAGTATAATACGAGTAAGAATGAGGCTAAAGATTGAAAGATTGATGAAAAAAAGAACACATGTAAGCCATTGACATTAAATCACAAAGTATTTAACAATTGCAAAATAAACAATAACCAATACACTGCAAATGACTATCAATCATCAACAGCAGTGCACGCCAAAACAAAACATAATGAATAGCAATGAAATTACAAAATTACATTAATATCTATCAAAAAGCAGGAAGTAGCTTGAATTATCAACTACGGATGGCTGAAAAGTCTTGGTCTATGCCAATTATTATTGATTGTATCTAATGCACCAGAAGATAAGCCCATGAAAAATGCATAATTTGTTCTTCTATCATGTTCTAATTTCATTTCACAGCTACATCCATTGATTCTGTTTTGTTTTGTTTATCAGGTTCCCTGTAGTACCGACCAAAGCCAGTGTAGGGACCCGACATAATGTTTGACACCAGAGATAAAATTCTTAACAGATTTGTTGTTTTTGTTTTCACAGACCCTTGGCATAAACACAAGTTACAGAAACCCGCATGAAGTAAGTTTATTATCTCTCCTCCCATAACTTCTTTTTTTCTTATTTCAAAACTTTGTAAATATATTCATTACTGCATCATAAAGACAGATTAC
>JAUEKY010050202.1:0-11243 GCA_031833965.1 Scyllaea pelagica
AAGAAGAAGAAGAAGAAGAAGAAGAAGAAGAAGAAGAAGAAGAACAACAACAACAACAACAACAACAACAACCACAAGAATCACAACAATAGCAAAGGCAACGTAAAGCGATTGTTTGTTTTAAATTAGAACATTATTCAAAATAGCACAATTTGTGTGATTACAACAATCAGCTGTTGAATCTGATGTTTGCCTTCCATCATTATTTGCTTGGGGAACATTTACCCTCTGTTATGGGGTCCACTGTAAACGGCCTGGTTCAAAATGCCTCCACTGTAAACGGCCTGGTTCAAAATGCCCCCACTGTAAACGGCCTGGTTCAAAATGCCCCCACTGTAAACGGCCTGGTTCAAAATGCCCCAAATATTGGTGTTCAATCCTATCGCTCTCAACAGCCTAACAAGCCCTCACTATGCCGACTCACATCCCCACACGCACCAAGCAGCTCGGGGTGCGAAAGCTTGCTGCCATCGGAGACGTCGACTACACACAGTATTCAGTCAAATCTACCTTGACACGGATCCCAGGTAATCAATTTCTCGTCTATCGTGAGGGTTTAACATATTTTCAAAACACTTTAGACTATATCACATGCAGAGCGCTCGGGATTAGCTAACGTGCTGCCACATTGTAGTAAACGGGGGTGGGGAGCATTTGAATAAAAAATTACTTTCTGCTGATACAGGGCGAATCGGTCCTGGCACTGTTCCCATGATACTGTTGGGGCAGCTACTAGATTGCAGTTGAGAACAATCAAATCTACTGAAGTCTATAATGAACAATAAAGATAACTTAGTATGTGAAGCTTTAACTGAATATTTCTTATATTAAAAGTACGATAACAAAATAGCAAAGTTTCGACCAAAGGTTGTTGTTTTCTTTCGCATTGTTTGATTATAGAAGCCTCACATCAAACACTGTGCTTTTTATAAGTAACAAACTGCAGTTCCGTTGTCATTTAAACAGTTCTAAGGAGGGTGATGGTAAGGTGAAACAACAAAAACAACAACAACAACAACAAAAACAATAACAACAAAAACAACATCAAAGAAAAAAAAAGAAAATCAGGATTATGATCAGAGATTGGATGAAAACTGTATGGATGCAATAAATACTTCAGGCTTCGATCAAGATAACTATTGTAGTGGTGGGTTGTTTGGTTTTCATCCATACTCTCCAAGCATTTATCTTCCAGCCTGGTCAGTTTGCAATTAAAAAATCTATATTCAAGTCTCATTTAGACCGACTTCGTTGGCGCAAGTAGTTGAGCGTCCGCATCGTAACCTGTGGGTCGTGGGTTTAATTAATACCTGGGCACGACATACCTTAGTATTTGAAATCGGGTTTAGCAGCTGCCCGTCTGGCATTTGGCATTATGGGGACAGTGCTAAGACAAAGAATGCTTGATCAGGTGTCTTTATGATGTGACTGGGCGTGATATTCGTGTTGATTCCCCCGTTTATCTGTGAGTGGTAGAACATTAACATGTCCAAAGCGTGTTGAAACGGTGTAAAAACTTTAAGTTAATTCTTCTAAGCGTCATTCTATTTCTTTAGCGTTAGATTTTGAATTATGGTAATGCGTTATCCTGCTTGCGTGAACTATTTTTTTGTTACAAATTAAATGTGTAAAGCTTAGGTTAGGAAGTTTTAGGACTCTTCATTCCTCAATTAACGGAATTCATCAGCGTACAACTTGATACATTACAATGAAATGAAAGAAACACCCCTGTTCCGAATTACACACACACACACATGCCCACACACACACACACACACACACACACACACACACACACACACATCCATTAAAAGAAAGAAAAACGCAAACTTAAAAAAGACTGCGAACCAGGAAAAAAACAAACAAATGAGTTGTATGAAGTGACGCAGTGCAATGCCTAAAACTGAAACCTCGTTGCAAAAAGATGTAGAGGGACAGAATGATGGGATTTGCCTCTAGAGACAAATATCAGTCAATGCATATTATGCAAGTATATGTGCCTGCTTATTGTAAGACAGGTAGAAAAAGAAAACAACAAACAGATGAATGAAGTGATGTATATTAAGAGAGAAAGACTTATAAATGGAATAAAATATTTTAATATGTGATTTAAGGGGAAAGTCGAGCAATTGTATAGGCAATTCGTTAGATTACAGACAGGATGGCTGGTGAGTTTAGAATACATCGTCAATGTCCAGCGCAATTTCAATTTAACACATCCTATCAATACATCTCCCAACCTTATTCTAAATTTATGAAGGCGATTAATCCATAATATGAAATGCCATTTTCGACCACGACAAAGGGTGCCAATTTTCAAATTTGAACTTTGTCAGAGTGCAAGATTGTGCTGGTCCCATGGCGTGTATTCAGCGCCGACCCAGAGTCTGTTTGCGACTCGTTCCGGGAACTGACCGGACATGACGACATTACCTACGCAGATGACATCAACGTCATGATGAACGTCGAGGGCCTCAAGACGCCAGAGTTCGGCAAGCTGGACGAGTTCTCGCAGACCTGGTGAGTTGGTTGCGTAATTCAGGCCAATCATTCAAAATGCCAATGGCAAAGCCGCCATAGAGGATAAGGATGACTCTTAAATCAGTCGGCCAGATAGAAGGGGGCAAAGTCGCCCCTACTCACTTCTTCGCTAGGAATGATATAAAGTTATGTTAACTTTAAAACATTAGGTTTTGATGTATTCCATTAGAATTTTCATGCTGTAAAACTAAAATCCTGCAAATTTAGAAGCTATAGCCTTCCGAACTTTGTGAAATTATCGACTAAGAAATGTTTGGTTTTTTAGTTATTTTTTGTTTTGATTGACAAGCAACTAATTATAGTGGATTAGGGTTTTAAATAAACTGTTTTCGTACATAATATTTGGCAAATATAATATGGAGAACTGTGAGTTCTCGATGAAATACAATTATTGTGCTTGGAAACATTCAATTTCAGCGATATGCCATTGTCCGATTTCTTTCCAATAATGATGATGATATGGTAGGTAAGAAGATGTCATGTTATTTCGTTTCCAGGATAGTTCATACGGATGAAATCAATCTGGACAATGTGATCGACACCATCAAATCCAGCAAGATCCTATTGGGGGTGACCCTCACCAACAGGAAATTCCTGGGAGATGACGAAGAGAGTGAGTTATTTTTTCTCTGCATTGAAGTTAGTTAAAGGAAGGGACTGTTGGGATATAGGGAAGAGAAGAGAAGAAGTTAGGGGAAGGGGGAGGAAACGAGAAAGGGAGGGAGGGAGGGAGAGAGAGAGAGAGAGAGAGAGAGAGAGAGAGAGAGAGAGAGAGAGAGAAGACTTGGTAGTAGCAGTAGTAGAAGTAGAAGCAGCAACAACAGCAGTAGCAGCAGCCATACCAGCAGTACCGGTTACAGCAGCAGCATTTGGGCTGGTGAAAGTGGTGGCGAAGGAGACATTATGGTAGTTTTACGAAAGTTGACAATTTGCACATTGCTTTCTCCAGTTCCTATGGTTGCGTTTGTGGACAACAAGACACCGACAGTGAGGGAAGCCATTTTGAAGCTGGAAACATGTCGAGACTTGCTCCATAACAAGCCTGGAACCAAATTCTCTGTCGAGGTGAGACTAAAGAGACGGGCTGAAACTGTACCGGTATTTCCCAACCCATGTGACGGTGGTGACAACCGAGGACACTAAAGACAGTTTAATGTACACCCGACTCATATAGTTTATTTGTTGATTATGTTTCTAGCCTTTGAAACCTTTATGCTTGTGTTTAAATGCAAACGTTAACTTTAGCGTTGACGTCGTTCCAATAGTTTAAACGCCATATCACGGGCAAAGCGCTCTAGACATATCCACTAGCTACCACATAAAGTCACGTGGGGTGCTCCCTTGAATGTCCCACCCAAAAATATTTTTCATTCAGCCAACCATTATATAACACTGTTATCCTTCCATCTATCTGTTAACTTTAACACTCTGTCTGTCCCTCTTCTCACTCTCCTTACCTCGCCCTCTTACTATCCATCTGTCTATCTACATGGGATTAGTTTGGATGCTTTCACGCTATCCATCTGTCTTTCTATATGCTACTTGCCTTTGTATAAACCAACCTGCGTGTTTCAGGTGGACATCGGGGAATCTGTCAGCAGATGGTCCAGCGAGGTTCTAGGCAGCCGCATGACGTGTGTTGGGGGCAGATTCTGCATCACCAATGGCGACACGTACAACCATGCATTCGATTGGTCCAATATCTGTGCCTTCCTTCCCTGCATTTGTTGTTGTTTGGTAGCTATTCCTGTATACAAAGTGAGTGAAATATTTATTTGATCTTAAACACTTCAGCGATAAGCTGTTATTTTTTCCTGAATAAGAGATGGAATATCTTCGATGAATAATCTAAGGTACATGTGCTTGTAGAAATAAGAAAAGTTTAATCCAGGTTCAATGTTTGATAGCATAAAGATAACGTATTACTTAATGCAGTTAACATACAACGCAAGCCATATTACCAAAACAAAGCCCAACAATAATAAAAACAGCCAAAGGGCATAGGGTTGCAAACTCAGAAATTGTATTCGTAGAGTGTGCGTTACGCGATCTGTGCTGTTGAGAGCAATTCCACAAATAAAATCCTTCAAAACAAAACGCAAATGCAAACCATAAAATATAATTTATCCAGATCATTTGCTTCGGCTGAGAAAGACTCTGTTTGACAGGATGTTTTGAAATAAACACGCCCCTATTGTATAATCCGTTGACAATAGATGCTATCAATTCATTGCAAAAGATTGTGATAACAGCACCTCTGCTGAACAGTGGAGGAGAATATAGGAGATAAATCATGATGTTCTATTCCCATGATTTCCTGTTTCAGGGAACATCGTATAAACATTTTAATCTGACAATGCATTTCTTGTGTAGCGCATGTGTGAGCTTTGTATATTATAAATTGGTGTGATGAAAGAGTGGAAGCTTGATTTACCTGTGCAGTCTTTTATGGAGCTGACAGAATATTGGAGTTTGAGTTTTAATAACAAGAATGTATCCTGCATCAAGCTGCAAAGTCACTTACAGATGTCAAGGCAAAAAGCAGAGTGAAATGTATGTTTGTAGAATTGAAAAAAAAAATTTCATAAGGAACCAAATCCTGAATTATAGTCAAACATAGTTTATCTAAAAAGGAGAACGATTAACGGCGGGCTTATAACTTATCTCAAGCAATAATAACATACCATTTTAAGCTCCTTTCAGATAAAAAAAATAGTTTCCAAAAAAAAAAGTTAAAGCCAAACATAAATTTCAGTCACAAGCATCAAACTTATGTCATTCCAAATCTACAGCACAAGTAATAAACCGTATCTCTACAAGAGCGGCCTGGGTGAAAAGGGAATTTTACTGTTATGATTTTCTATTTCTACAGGCAAAAAGAAAAGCTACGTATAATGAGACCCTGTTCGAGGTGTCAGCAGACTCGTGCATTCTGGGTGCTGGAACTTTCAAAGTACCCGACCAAAGACAGGCTCTTCTTACCTGTAAGCTGGTTTGAGTTTTGTTTTCATTATTGATATTCAATTCACTAAGTTGAAATTGAGTCTGACTTACAATCAATAAGGAACCAATAATTATTCATTAATCTAATCCCCTATCCATCATTCAGTCAATCTTTATTATAGTCCCTTTACACATAAACATGCTCTCTCTCTCTCTCTCTCTCTCTTTCTCTCTCTCTCACTCTCTCTCTCACACACACACCCACTCTCTCTCTCTCTCTCTCTCTCTCTCTCTCTCTCTCTCTCTATCTATCTATCTATCTATCTCTCTTCTCTCACGCAATAATGAATATTTCAGTTCATTTATTGCATAATTTTTGTATGAAATTCAGTCAATCGTTATTATAGTCCCTTAACACAAAACATGCTCTCTCTCTATCTATCTATCTATCTATCTATCTATCTATCTATCTATCTATCTATCTCTCTTTCTCTCTCTATCTCAATCTCTTTCTCTCTCTCTCTCTCTCTCTCTCTCTCTCTCTCTCTCTTTTCTCTCACGCAATAATATACTTCAGTATATTTATTGCATACTTTTTGTATGAAATTACTTTCTACCAATCTGGCTATGCCTCTATATCTCCCATATTGTATCTCTCACCACACCTCTCAACCACCTTGTCATGTTCAATCATCTCCCATTCTCTCTTTCAAGCTATCCCTCAATCCTGCGAAATAAACACACTCTCCTTATATCAATACTTATTACCACCTGTACCTCCATTTCCCAGTGATGAGGCGAGCCCAGACAGACCCCAAGTTCGCCAGGGAGAGTCCGGACAGTGGGGTCCACATGCCTCGCTCCGACAGCCTGGCCCAGGTCACGCCTGTCACCGTCGCCCCCGTGCCCCAGTCCTTCCCCAAGAAGGTGCAGTCCCACAGAATAGACATTCTATACTACTACCATTCAGTGTACACTCAACTATTTGGCCTGAACTCTGATTGCGATATCTCTGCATTGTTTTATTGATTGTTATGAAATGATAACCTGGTCCAGTTTAGTCATTCAAGTTTTGCTTTCGTTCCCGGAAACCAAATCGACAGTTCTGATAATTATTTCTGATGACTTTTAGCTTGTATTCTTTTCTAATGATTGTTCCTTGTTCCCTCCCCTCCATCTGTCTATCTGATCTATCTATCCATCTAGTCTATCTATTTGACTGTCTATTCATGTATCTATCTATCTATCTATCTATCTATCTATCTATCTATCTATGAACCTACTTACCTACCTACCTGTCTACTTACTATCCTATCTACCTTTATATCTGTATGATGCATTCACCAGAAAACCAAGTCACAGTTGATCTAGACACAACGGTTCTCAACCCCTTTATTGGTTAAGTTGTTTTTATTACATTTGAACCAGTATCAACAAGTACCTATGGACTGCTTTTTTGTGGGGAGGAATTTGGTACCCTGACATTGCGAGGCTGGTTACAAGTTGAAAATGAAGAAGTAAGATGTAAAAACGGACCAACATACAAAAGCTATAGTATTCATGACAGCCCAGATACGGCATGACCAATCTATCTCAACATCTTTTGGTATTTCAGAACGACAAGACAGATGTTCTCAAGCCCAAACAGAAGACCAAGGTGAAGCCCGATCCCAAACCAAACGTCATCCAAGTGGATTACAAGAGCGACAAAGAGGACAAGAAGAAGAAGAAGAAGGAAGAGAAAGCACTGCCGCCACCCATACCAGCACCGCCCCCAGAGGAACCTCCACCAATGGAGGTATGCTGATATCGTATTACTCAAGAGCCGTTGGCTCAAGTAGTTGAGTCTTGGAGCTGGTCGGTCGTGGGTTCAATCCCTTGCCGCATCATAACCAAGATGTAAACACCCGCAATTTAGTATCTGTCCCGACTGGCGTTTCCGATCCTTGGAAAAAGTTCTAGGACAAATTGAAGAGGTGTTAGCTTAATGTGACTGGGGGTTAGCTTTGCCTGAGGCCTCGGTTTATGCCGGTGTGGTAGCACGTCAACTTGTCTAAAGTATTCCGCCTACGTATGGCTTATGTCATGTTGCTATGGGCCTAAAAGCTTACTGTCAAAACATTGTTTTTATCGCATCAACTTACGCTGTGACAATAGACACTATTCCAAAAACCTAGAGAATACGAGGTATCGGAGGGGGGGGTTCTTAATCTGGTTTTCTGGGTAAATGTGAAAAAATCAAATCATACGCTGAGAAGTGCTCAACATCGGATTTTTCCAAATTTTTTTACGTTAAGTTTGTAAGGAAAGTACCCGCCACTGTAAAAAACATAACTCTGAATGACTACTGTTTGAAGCCACTAAGTATTTAGATTCACAATACCCTGGCGGACGCTCAGAAAAGTTTTCTAGGCTGGCAATGTGACCTAAACTGCGTAGAAGCAGGCGTTAAACCATAACATTTAAACGTTATTTTAGGCCTGTTACTAAGATTACGTCGTGTACTACTTCCGGGTTCACCGTGAATATACTACAACATTCAGACTGGGAACACAATAATGAAAACCAAACACTAATCCCTCACAACGCTTACTTCGTTTCTTGAAAATGCCTCCACACAATCTTTCACACATCCAAAGAAAACATGATGACGTGTCCACCAGGATTTTCGAACCAGATTAAAGTGGTCAAAACAGACCTACTGTTGCACCTTGCAAATTGACACAGCACGAAACACTTCATTTTATGCCGGGTTTTAAAAGCAAATGGACAATCTTTAACGCAATCTAATATCTAGGCTAAAAGAAGTTATTGACAATGCACAAGAAGCATCAGGGTAATTCGGTCAAAATATGCATGCACTGCCGAAGGCCTCCCGTGGAACACCCACATAACGACAGGTAAACACGATGGAAGACGGATATTGAAACATCCCTGTCCTTCGTCCTTCACCCCCCCCCCCTTTCCTATCTCTCTCTATCTCTCTCTCTTTCTCTCCCTCTCTCTCTCTCTCTCTCTCTCTCTCTCTCTCTCGCACATGCACACAAACACACATACATACCTTCAAATATACGCAAAAGCATACGCTCTGTGCACATTGTTCACAATGAAAGCAATTCATTTATTGAAGACAAACCCTGCAACTCCTATGGCACAGATAACTCAGGGGTTAAAGATATTTAAAAAAGTGATGGCGTTTTGGAACAACGGGTGATGGCGCAATAGTCTCACGTGGTTGAACATCGGCAACAGAACGGGAGGTTGTGGATTCTATCACTGGCCTCGTCGTCGTACCTAAAGCATAAAAAGTGGTAATTTGATTACCAAGCTATCCTCAAGTTATGGCTCGTGGTTACAACAAACGTACTTTTCTCTTCCCCAGCGCCAAGACTCGTACATGCAGGCGGATGACCTTGACACCATTGCTCGTGCCTTCAAGATGTCCAAGTCTTCAGAGCCTCGCCAGTCGGTTGCCTCCCCTGTCACTCTCTCCAATTTCCGCGCAGATCTCCTGTTTTGTGACGTTGAAGAGGACGATGATTCCGACGACGACAACAGACGAAGGAGGTGGGCTTTCGCACTCTCTCTATTTTTTTGCAAAATGAAAATAAAATTGATTGATTATATATCAATGCATAACGAAATTCTTATAAGACGGTCAAGGGTTTTATTCCAGGTCGCCGCATACCTAAGTCGTAAAATCGCGTTTTAGCAGCTGACCGGCTTGCGTTTGGTACAATGGGAACAGTGCTAAGACTTGTTGGACCGGTGTAAGTATAATACGACAGAGGGAGATATTTTTGTTGACTTCTTTGTTTATCTTCGTTTGGCAGTACATTATCATTTCCAGAGCAACCCACCGTTGATATGAGCTATTATAAGTGTTGAAACAGGCTTAGGCCTTAACGGTTTTTTAAAACAAAATCCTTGTCTCCAGATAAGTCCTATATTCATATGTCAATAATTCTAATAGAATATAAAACCCATATAAGGCTCTTTTTAAATTTTAAGTAAGCAATAGTAAGCTCGGACTTTCCGTTTGTGGTACCATTGGCTCAATCTGTATAGTTTACGGTCAGTCGAAACAAAGAGAAATAAGAAACATAGCTCCAACAATCTAAGTGCAAAACGAGTAGACTATGATCTTCAAAATCATTGTTTTTCTGCTCCTCAGGTCTCTGGCTGGAGATAACTTCTTGGATCCGAACTACGAGGCACAATCCTCGCAGATTTTCAAAAAGACGCCCAACCCATTGACCAACATAGAACTAATGCACTTCTTGACCACCAAGAACAAGCCAGCCCACGTCAGGAACGAAGAAGAGCAAAGGAAACTGGAATTTGCTCAGAAGAAAAAGACGAAGGTGGGCAAAAACTGGAGCAAAGTTCAACAAAACGTCAAGAATTTAAAGAGACCGGAAGATGAGGAAGATAGGTATTGATAATTGAAGAAGTGAAAGGAAGGGTGGATTTTGTGGAGAGAATGTTGGACACGAGTAATGCTACTGGTTGTACTGTAAATGAATATCATTTGAAATGCCTAGTGGATACCATAACCAGTTACTAATTTGCTTATTCAAGAGAATGTTGGACACTAGTATTGCTACTTTTGGAACGCCGAGCGGATATCATTTCCAGCTACTTATTCGCTTATGATTGTATCAATGGTAGATGCTAAGTGTCACAGAGGTGCAGATATTCTGATCGATTACGCGTTATGCAAAAGAACATGATAAGCAGGTCATTATAAGTTGTTCTTAATGTTAACTAGAGGTATCTCTATGCCGTCAATTGAAAATGAGATGGAGGGTTTTGCCGGAATCAGTATGAATATCTAGTGTATGGGGTAAAGGCTGGACGATTTTCCACCCGAAAGGAACTGTCCAGACTTGTTTTGCATGCCCATAAAAGCTTCAAGATAACATGGGCTAAAAGGAGTCAAAAGTCCAACTAACACCAAAAATACACTTTAAAGACCCACCCACCTTTGGGTGATAGGCTTTATCTACCAAGAGCGTTACGGCTTGAAACCTTTCATCTGTTGGTTGACAATGAACAATGATTGGAAGCTGTACTTTGTATCCTTTCACTTGTCATAAACCCCATTGCCTTCGGTACCTATCATTGTTGTTCAGATAGTTAATCACCTTCGATATCACCATCATCTTCATCATCAAATGTGTGATACAGATTGTTTTCAGTTTCATTGCAATTGTTCATCACGGTCATGAGTGTGCTTTAAGATCTTTATCTGCTGATCACTATTCTATTACCAGTATTATGATAATAATATGGTTGCCACGGGCTACTAGTTTTTCGTTTAGCCACCACACATATCTTTGTTATGTTGCTGTTTCGCCACAAGGAGTGTCATTGTTGTGTTGTTGGTTAGTAACGACGAGTGTCTTTGTTTCGTTGTTGGTTAGTAACGATGAATGTAGTAATTGTGCTGTTGTTATGTTACGACGAATGTCGTAGTTGTTTTTTCGTTTAGTCAACACGAATCAGGAACACATGGTGGTCATTTTATGCAATATAATCCTTGATTGACAACAAACAAATCGTTTCACACGTCCATGGAAACATCGCACCTGTTTTAGCTACTCACTGTTGTCCGAAAGATGATCTGTACATAACCTATGATATTCATTCAAACATTTTGTAAATAAGATTCAAAGAAAAATTATATTGAGATACATGCATATTATTTATCCATAGATGCCCTGCCACTTAATACTGCACACTCTTTCTCCCCGCCT
>JAUEKY010050313.1:0-11242 GCA_031833965.1 Scyllaea pelagica
CCAATGTTTCCATGTATTTCATCACAATGATAACGAAATGATTAAGTTGTTTGTTACCCCCATCAATGTCCACATCATCTGTACACTGCACAAAGCACATCTTACTGATGATAGTGCGCTAGCTATACGAATGCTGAATACAGGTAGTAGGCTCTGACAAAACAGCCTGAAATCTTTTATCAGATAAAATTCTTAGAGCGACAGTTCATAGGAAAAAGATATTGATCTCTTTGGCAAAATATTAAAAATCAACAGAAAAACTGAGAAGGCTGGTGGAAGAATTTAAAATACCAGATTTCTGGCTTAGGCCAGATCATTATCATCATTAATTTTGGACCAGACCAGAAGACTGAATACTAATAGATGACTCTTACATCAAAGCTTTTTCCCTAGGAGTTCTCAAACACTCTTAATGAAATCCTAATACTTGAATGAAACCAGATGAGAATGATTCACTTACCCAGAGGTAGAGAGAGCAGTGCTGTTGGTCACTCGCTTGGCACATAATGGACAGTGGCCTGGTGAAACAGAGTCCCTCTTGTCCTGGACTCTCTGCAGATTCAACAAAACAACAAAAGCATAAGTATGTGTGTACAGTAGCACAGGGCCCAACATAGACAAAATCATATCAGAATTATTTTCTTTTAAAGAGAAAAAGGCAAACATTGAAAAGTTAGCTGGAATCAAATGCTTAACGCAATTCTACTTTCACCTCCAGTTTTAATCCTTACCTTATTTCTATTTTTTTCTAAAACTTCTTCAATATATTCAAATTCAATTCAATATAAATCAATCATCCTACAACGCACATAATATTTGCTTTGCTCACATAGGATATTCATAAACTAAGGGAAATAAAATCCTTTCATACTGAACAAGGTCACAACACTTTCAAACAGGTGCTCTTGCAGGTCAGTTACATTACCTGGTAAGGGATGAAGGTATATGAAAGCACTATCAAAGGAAAACTAATCCAAGAGAATTGCTATTAGAATGTTTTGGTTTTCTATAAAACAATTGTGGTAAATAAGCAATATAATGGAGTAAATTCAGAGGTAAATTTAAATTTTCAACTTTCGCACTGCAGAGTGTAGAATATTACATCTTTTATATCACCCTGTTTTGAGAAAACTGTGTTTGAAGTTGCACGCCAATTTTTGGGCAGATGAACCTACTCAGTCCTATAATCTCCATAGATACAGGCATTTCTAAAATGTCACTGCTTGTCATGAAATTCAGTACGCAGTTTATATCATGGGCTTTCCAGCGGTATACTGTTCATGTATTGTTTCTTTGCTATAGGTGATACTGGGGTTCAAGAAGGGAGTTAATATAGAAATATCTTTATTCTTTTTTATCCAAAACTTTCTAATAGCATTTTTATGCTAATTGGAAGTTTTATTTTGATTTCATCAATTTTTACACAAATTTGCAACACAAAGATAAACGGAGAATTCCCACCAATATCTCACCCACTCACATTATACTGACACAAGGCCAACCAATCTTAGCAATGTTCCAATAATGCCGAACGGCAAGCAGGTAGCTGCTAAAAACATGATTTTTATGACTCAAGTATGTCACAGCGTGGGATTGAACCCGCCACCTAGCGGTAACGAGGCGGACGTTAAACCAAGTGCACCAACAAAGATGAAAAATTGTAGATCAGAAGGATCATGAATACACAACCGGCTTTACCTTGGGGGGTTCTGGGATTGGCAGGGCAGTGAGAGAGGTGGCGTGGGAGTCTGAGGCATACCACCAGTCCAGGAACTGGAGGAAAAACACACTGACCGACACACTGTAAGACAAACACACGGCCGCAGTAGACGCTGACAGCCTGACGAGTCGGCTGAATCTTTCACTCAAGCTAAAAATGACCAAAGGAGACAAGAAGGAAGGATTATGTGACATGTAGGTAATGCAACTGAATTCAGTAGAGATAAGAGATTTCACTCTTAAAAAATGGCTTTGTATGCAAAGAAATCCTGATTTTTAGATGGATTCATAATCAGTGAAATCCTGATATTAGAAGCAAGGTGGTACTTTTTTAGCATGTGCTAGGAAAAAAATTTTTGATAAACTGATTAGATACAAATAAATGCACCACACTGAATAACACTAAACAACAATTTGATAAAGTTAAAGGACAATTATTACACTCTGCCATCATCTTTCAAAAATCTTCAAAACATCAAAGACGCAGCTTCAAATAGACAAGAATGGAAATAACTCTATACTGAGACTAAGACAGATCAGATCACTTAACCTACCTCAAAACAGCATATTATGTCAAAAAAGTTCAAATAGACTTGAGGCATTTTCAGTATACTTGCAAAAATTGTAACCGTTAAGCCGTCCTTGAAAGTTATTTATGAATCATGGATCAAGTGATAAATTTGTTAACAAAATGTTACCATGATAAGAACATGCCTGCTTAAAATTGTGGATGACAATAGGAGAGATATACACATTAGCAGCAAGGCACAAGGTGTCTAGAAAGAGAGGGAGTAAGAGAAAAAAAAAAGAGAAGGGTGGTGGAGAGAAAGAGAAAAGGGAAAGAAACCTAGAGGTAAATGAGAAAAAGGTAAATGCAGAAGGACAGTTACAGAGAAAAAAGAGGGTGAGAAAGAAAGAGAGAGAGAGAGACCGAGAGAGAGAGAGAGAGAGAGAGAGAGATAAAGAGAGAGAGATAAAGACACGGAGAGAGAGAAGGGTAGGGAGTAAGCTTACCTTCCACTGTCATTGTCAGGAATCTTAACACTATCCCAAACCCCTCCTGTTTCTTCCCCTGCCCTCGTCAACTCAACTCCTGCCAAATGCATGCTGGGAGAATGCCACCGGCCATTTTTCAGCATATACGATAACTGGTACAGTAAGCAGGTAAACTCCCACGATGAACGCAGATGAGGATACAAGCAGAGGTAGAGCGCTGACAAACGCTGGGAGATGGAGATCCTTCTCTGCATGCAACGTAGAAAATAGAGATGAATTAGATGTGGCTTTATGGTCTAGTGGTACACTCTTTGGGCTTGCGATCCTGAGATTGAGGGTTCGTTTCACTTCTCTGCGGCGACGCAAAATTGAGTCCTTGGAAAAGGCTCTTTACTCACATTTTCTCACTCCACTCAGGTGTAAATGAGTACCTGACCGTTAATAGTGTTGTCTCTGTCCGAAAAAAAAATGTACTAGCGCCTAGCAGGCTGCTTGTCTTGTCCTATTTGCTTCATGTTGCCATTGGTTGGAGACCCTTGTAAAGGGCTTTGAGCACATTTAGTGGATATTGTGCTGTATAAATGCTCTCCTTTGTTTAAAACTGCACATACTTGGCTTAAAGGAATTCCAGCAAGGGAGGAAAGTCAAAAAAAGGTGATTTAAAAAAAAAAAGTAATTTTGTGAAAATGCACTTTTCTAGACTGCTGTAGTTTTTGATTGGTAAATGACAGCAGTAGATTTACCCTAGTGGAGCTGTACCGCTCATCCAGAAGTAAACACAAGGGGTTGTCGTAGTGCTACAGCTATCATGGGTAAAAAGATGGCAGAAAGGCTGAGCAAATCATGGGTGTTTAGGAGTCTATCTAGAAAATATGTTTTCTTCAAAGGGATTGATCTAACTACTTGGGAAAGTCTATTTTGATCATTTCTATGAATTTTTTGTGACTCTTTTAAACATTCCATTTCATGACACAGCTCAAATTATGACACATTCACATTCAAAAGCATTAGTCAACCTTTGGACAAAAAGGAATGGATGAATATACATGGCATAAATTGGTTATGAAAACTTCTGACAAGAGCAGACACAATTTGAAAAGTTAAGGATGCCCTGAAAACAGACACATCTTTCTTGGTTGTGGCAGGTGTCATGCCTCGTAAACACACTCCAACTTCCAACTTCCAACTTCCCGCTGAACCCAGAGCTCACAAACCCCCAGACTGACCATGAATGAAGCTAAAACTAGATATATGGGCTACTGCTATCATCAACCAATCAAAATCGACAGCCATTTTACTATTTTTCCATATTAGGAACAGTGGAAAATTCCATTTAGTAGGGTCAAGGTCACGGTACTAAAGCCTGCTTGATGTACCCCGTTGCTGAGTGACCAGCAAGAAATTCACTACCATCGCACTGAAGCTGTGGATTTCTGGTTGCACTAAATTTTAGTGCCGTTGCGGCTCCGGGGTTAAAACTAATAATACATGGAATGAATATTTCCTATTTTCAGCATGAATGTGCCCTCCCTCAACCCTATGCAAGTAGGTCTGGCCAGACTCTGCTCCAGACCCATCACCCATGACCCAATGAGCCAGAAGCTCTAAGGCAATCTGAAGGACCTGCAAAGCATGCGAAGTGTAGAAGCCATTCATATTGATGATTGAGGAAAAAGGAAGAGGCAAGAAAATAGAAACACAAACCTGAATTATAGACTTCCATTTACAGGTAGGGTATTTGTATTGGAGATCTTCAAACCACGCATCCAGTTTTGTCCTCAGGTATGGAATCAAAACCTTCAGTGGAGAGACGAAAAATATTTCAGGTATGACACACTTTATTCTGAGAGCCTGGAAAATGCATGGGGGTAGATGTTAAACTCCTTACTTAAACTTGAATAAATCGTAAACTGAGAAATGTTCACATTTGGATTTTTTCAAATTTTTCAGGCTTTTTTAATAACAGAAGTGCTCTGTCCCATCATACATCTACATCAAAACATCCAAAATCTTATATTTTTCCTAGATGTAGACTTTTGTTTGATATCAGATTGGGTTTATACTATTTGCCACATTCTGGTATCAAACATTATGGCGGGTCCCTACAATGCCCATTGGGCGGTACAGAGGGAAAATGATAACAAAACAAAAAAAACATCAAAACCTTATTACTATAAAATAACACAGCAAAAATCACACGCACACAAAATAGCAGCATATCTTATGGGAAACATAAACATCACAAAACAATTTCAGAGGAGAAATGAATATCAAAGATATTGTTATATTCCTAAGAGAAATCCCACTTACATATTTACAAAATCCTAGTCATTTAGTACTTGAAAAGGCTAAAAATAACCAGGGGTAAAATCATGAAAATGAGACATCTGGCCACATAAAGGAATTGATGAATGAAAATAGAAAGAATGACCTTTAAAGAAATGTTAATATGACTGGGATTTTTTTTCTGATCACTTATCAATTTCTGATACAATAAACCTTACGTTACTTTCCCCCTTTTTCTTACAAGACAAGCAAGGGAAGTAAGTCTTGAGTTATTTTGAAGCTGTGTCCCAGCAGTAGTTTTCCCACTTGTTACTCTTTGAAGACTGTAGAAATTCTCTGCAAATGATGCACCTGTTGTGAAAAAAAAAGCAAAGGACAGTGAACACATTTCAGGCGGAAAATAATAGGGGAATGAATCCAATAATTGTTTTTCTTTATTTCTACCATAATTTTTTGTGTATTTATTGAAATTACTTTATGCTCACATTCCCCCAGCTGGTTTACCCTTGACACACAACCACGAACAATGTAATACACTGGATTCCTAAAAACTAAGAAAATATGGGGGGACAAATGTGTTCTCACAGTAAGTAGATGGAACAAGCATTAAGAAGTACCAACCTATGTATCATCTTATGATTTTAAGCTTTTTATTTCATAGAAGTGCTCAAAACTCAACATCCATTATCATCTTATGATTTTAAGCTTTTTATTTAATAGAAGTGCTCAAAACTCAACATCCATTATTGCTTATCATTTAGCAGCTCAAAAACAATAAACAGGCCTGTTCTAGCAATGTCAATTATGTATACAAATCATTACGCACTATGAATTCAATTATAACTTGAGGGAGCTTGCTATCTTTACTTTACACCAGGCAATATCCCTTCCACCTAACCCCCCTCCCCAGCCCCCACCTCACCCACCCCCTTCTCCCCTTCCCCTTTTCCCCACCCCTTTTTATCACATCACTCCAGCCCCGGCAGATGTTTACATGGAAACCTATCCATCATCGATGTCTGCCTAAGGGTGAGCACAGGAAGGCCACTGAATATGTTTTGGTGTCCTGGGACAAAATTCACTTGGCGCGAATCTCACAGAGGCACACACAGAAAGGCTAACAAATGTGTCTGAGCATGTCGATGACAAGTATTCACAAACGCACTAGATTGTTCAGCACATGTCTTCACTGCTATAATGTACACATAAACACACATACACACACACACACACACACAAACACGCATAGGCACTGGAACTTACGACGCCTCACTTACAACCCCCACCCCCTCCCCTCCCCGAAACCCCTTCACCACCGTGTTGCGCCAACCATACAATAACTACCTGTTCTGTCCGTCCGCTGACCCCTCCACTCTATCGTGCGTCCCAGAAAGACTCCCAAGACGAGCTGTCTTGATTACTCGAAAGTGACCTGCTCGAAAATGACCTAGATACTCGAAAAGGAGCTACATTGGTGACTCGAGTCTACCTGCTTGTGTCAGAACTACTCAGAGCTTGATCAGGGCAGAAAAGCTCGCAAGTACCAAGCCACTCGAGCAGCTCAACCCAACACTACTGTTTATCTCTCAATGCCAGCAAGCTAATTTTTCCCAAGTGCTCTGCCAATCAGATGGTCTATAAAACTGTTGCAACAGACATTAATGTTTGACGTTTAAGGTATCCATCCACTAGGCCTTTATTCCGTGCCTACACCAGTTAAAACTGAAAAATCTACGGGCCATGTAAAAAACAAATGCTCTCTTATGAGTGTTAACTAGCATGTTTCGTTTTGAAGCTTGCTTCATCTATTCGACTTGTACACCCAGCAAACCAGCAGCTGAAGGAGAAGAGGGCAGCGACCTGGAACACAAGCTAAGCTGACAAACTGCACCTGGTTTTTGGTAGCTGCCTTCATTTCGTTTCCAGTGACTGGCTAATTTGAGCACCACAAAGGATTGAGCAACGAGACTCATTATGTCGTGGAGGCTGAAACTTTCTCCCTCTTAAGACACAAGAGCTTCACCAGTCAAGAAAAGAGAGGGGGGTGTAGTGGACACAGCATAATTATTATACACATATCCCACAGACAAAAGTTTTAACAGGCAAGCATTTAAAAGCCAGTGGACGTGTAGCCTTAGGCCGTGAATCTGTTTTGTGAGAAAAGAGCCCTTTAAGAAGGCTTAACATCAATACCATTATCTATTGAAACTTAAACCAAGATAAAAAAACAAATCTCACTCCAAGCTTTCAAGAAATGATGCTGCACCACAGA
This sequence comes from Scyllaea pelagica, assembly GCA_031833965.1. Taxonomy (NCBI): domain Eukaryota; kingdom Metazoa; phylum Mollusca; class Gastropoda; order Nudibranchia; family Scyllaeidae; genus Scyllaea; species Scyllaea pelagica. The sequence continues at coordinate 7,274 of JAUEKY010050313.1, forward strand.
GTCAAACACCAGGAATATTTCATCATAGAATCTGAAGAGGGATCCCAGCTGAGCCGGGTACTTCTCAGCAAACACCTGCCATGAGGAAAAGAATGGTAGGAATAAGGAATAAAGATAATTTTACTACTACTAATGATGATGATGATAATATTGATAGCAAAGAGAAGAGTAAGGATGGTAATGATAATGATATTGATGATATTGATGATAAAAATGAATGATAAAGAACAATTATCATTAATCCCATCAATCTGATAAAATTGATAAAAAGGTCAAAAAGTATATTGATAAAAAGATTAATAGTGAACGCCTAATGCCTTCTTGAGCTGAAACAGATTCTCTGTTTAAAAAGAGAAGTCATCCTTGTCAATATCAGTCTTACATTTTCCTTTTGCTTTTTCAACAATTGATGCCTCCTAAAGACAGTTATCAAACGTGGAGAAGAAAACAACAGATTGACATACACAAGTTAAGTGCAAGAAAATAACAAAAGTGAAGAACAATACAGAAAAAAAAGGGATGACACTGGAAGAAGAAGCATCTATATGAAAAAGGAGAAGCAGACTGAAACAGACTTATTCAGATATCTGAAATGTGGAAATGGTGAGCATTGCTGGCTGACCTTAACAGCATGTTTCAAAGCTGGCCTAATGGTAGCTGACAAACTCTCTTGTGCTAGGACCTCAAACACACTGGGCTTATTGGAGAAATCTGGTGTCGCTGATGTCAAATGGGCCCCATGCTCAGCCATTTTCACTCAACTAAAGGGAAAATAAAAGGAATCAAACTAAGTTAATGCAAGCTTCAAAATATAAAACATGATACTCTTCCAGTCCTCCTCATTTGTCTCATCATCCAACAGTTCTTCATAATCTCCTTAAGAAATTGTAGTAACACTGTACAATACAACTACGTCCTGTCTCTAGAAGTAGCAGACAAAGATGTTTACTTCTTTTCACAAGTTGTTTATATATTTTGTTCAACCTCTTTCATTTTGTTTGGGGGAGGGGGAGAAAGTGGAGGTAAGTAATTAGAATTATCCCAAATTAATAGTTTTTAAGATGGTAAGATAGGCACATCATTATTCATTTTCTAAGGTTAAGAAAATACCAGTCAGGTGACTTTCATATATTTAGAGCAAATTAATTGTAAACAATGGTTAATACGATAAAAGTCAGATTCATTCATAACACCATAAAACAGCCCTAAATAGGTAAATATAAAAATTTCCACCAGACAACACAAAGCTCTTTGCAAAATTCCTGATGACACTGAGTCACTACAAGAAGATCTTGACAAACTGTAACTCAAGTCAGATATCTGGCAGCTATGCTTCCATGCCAAAAAGTGTGAAGTAATGCACATTGGGAAAGAAAATAACACAATAGACATACATGAATTCAAACAGTAAACAAATTATTCTTGAGGTAGTATCTCTTGAAAAAAATCTTGGTGTTCATGAAGACAAGGAACTGAAATTTAGCAAACACATTGGCATCCAAGTTGGCAAAGCAAACAGCTTCCATTCATACAAAGGGGCTTCACATCGCTTGACAAAATCTTACTCCCAACCCTAAACAATTACATTTTCCTGTACCTGATCTATAGTATACAAATGTGGTTGGCACCCTCGCTACAAAGGAAATGAAGAACAACTAGAGTCCAAGGCAGAGCAACAAATTTTATTCCAGATCTAAAACAACTAGACCATTTCAACCAATTGAAAAAACTAAATCTACCATCCCTCTGATGTGATCAAGGTGTGCAAATTATACTTGACAGGTCTAACATACTCTGACAAAACGCCTTGGAGCCGAAAATGTAATTTTGAGTAAATCGCAGTTTAGTTTAAAAGCTAATTATTCCTCACTTAGTTTTGATTTTGGGTTTTTTACCATGCATGGCTTAAACAAAAAGTTGTTTGATCCCCCAAAAGTTTTTAATAGTCTATCTGTTAAAATGAATTTATAGGGGATAGAGAGAGAGAGAGAGAGAGAGAGAGAGAGAGAGAGAGAGAGAGAGAGAGAGAGAGAAAGAGAGTATAAACAACATCTCAAATTACCTAAAGCTAACTGCCCATCCCCGCACTCCTGTTATGCAATGTATGCATGCTTTATGAAATAGGAGTAAGTGTTTATTCTGATAACATCAACCAAAGTACTACAACTTCTTCGCTACAGCCGCTACCCCCTCTATATATTATTACCACAACTAGATAGGGCATCACATGCATAATCAAATATAGGACTAAAAACAATTCAAGCCAAAATCAATTAAGGTGTTTTGTAAAGGTGTTTTGTCGAGTACTTTAGAAGTGTCTATGACGTCTAATAAGATATGCAGCAAAGAAACCAAAAATCAGCAACTCGTCTGGTCAGCTAGAAACTAAAAAAGCTCCATCATGTCAAGACCTCAATTCGCCAAAATTTTGTCAGAGTTGTCATTGCATGGAACTCACTCCCAGAAGAAGTGGTGCTAGCCCCTACACTGAACTCATTCAAAAACAGAACTGACAAGCTGTGGGCACACTAAAAATTCTGCCTTGACTCAGACTGGTTCAATGAACCCAAACCTTCACTTAGTCAGAGTTGAGTCACCAAGACAGCTTGACTCCTAGCAAGATTAGTCTCATTTACCTCTTATTTACAAGCTCACATCATATGTCGATCAAGAAAACTGTCTTATTCAGACACAATAAGTTACTTTTTGCAAGACCAGGTTTTATCAACATTTATAAGTTTAAAAAAGCATCTCTTCTCAACTCGGTAGTATATCTCGCACACAATGTTGACTATGGTAACATGGTGATTTGCCAACTCAGCAATGGCGGACAAGCCTTTGAATTGGTGCAATTCGTTGGCAAACCAAAGAGAGGGCGTTAAGATTCCCAATCGTTAAGATTCCTTGCCCCAGACTCCCTGTCCACTTACTTCTGTCTCTAGGTAAAAACTAAGAGTTGACTAGCCAAAGTAGCGTTTGTTTTTTTCCTGACTTTCCAATCCATCACAGAATCCCTGAATTTTTCCAGATTTCACTTCCAGGCGGGGACACTGATGTCAAAATCCATACTAATTTTGTCATATTCTCCCTTGTGATTGTACTCCTAGCATGAATACCACTTTTGCATGATGATTCCGCTTTTTGCGGAAAGATAGGAAGCTCTGCTTCGGAAAGACAATGGTTTGCGTGTTGCTTGTGTTAGTCATAGCAGTTTGGGGGTCTTATCACGCTCATGTTTCCTGCCATGTTGGAAACCTCCAAATAACGACACCTCCCGATAATGACATGATTTTCCTATCCCAACTGATGCCATTATTGGGAGGTCTTACTATATTACCAATGAAGAAGTGTGAAGAGTTTAAGAATTAGACCAAAAAGGCTGGCAGGCTATTTGCCTAAACAACGGCCAAAACATTTCAAGTTCAAGTTATAGATATTACATTCACATTCTATGCTGAAAATACATATAAAAGGAATGCCTAGCTGATCATTAACCGTGGTTAGTGTTTCCATGGCGTGAAGGGATCATGGAGTAGAAATATTTACCGTTAACGGTTCAGGTTCCTTGCTGCCGGTGGCTCAGAAGAGATGGTCTGAACATTAAATTATTCCAACCAGACCATGAATGGTCCTCGTGGCGTTTTATGTCTGCTTTATGCGTGATTAGATAGTTAAACTCCGATTTGGCAAAGGATTTTTATCAATCCAGGGGACAGTTGACGAAATACAATTCTTTATTCTTCACTTTCGGTTTCCTTGGGGTTCACGGTACAACGGTCAGTGAGTGTTTGTTTTGAACGGAAGAGGAACCGGCGTTCATATGACACCTGTTTAGTGCTAAAAATACTACTTTGGTCACATGACCTAAACAAATAATCTTGGAAGAATAATACTGTGTATGTGTGTGTGTGTGTGTGTGTGTGAGAGAGAGAGAGAGAGAGAGAGAGAGAGAGAGAGAGAGAGAGAGAG
>JAUEKY010050535.1:0-11238 GCA_031833965.1 Scyllaea pelagica
AGAGAGAGAGAGAGAGAGAGAGAGAGAGAGAGAGAGAGAGAGAGAGAGAGAGAGAGAGAGAGAGAGAGAAGGTGTGAAGGAAAAAGGAAACCAGAGACAGATACCCACCTAAAGTAAATGCCAAACATATAACACAAAGGAGCAGCATGGCATGAAAGGTTAAGTATAAATAGAGTTAAACAAAAAGGCAGGTCTAACACCGACAGGTGATCTCGCATCCGATCCATTATTTCCAAACCTGGATCAAAAGGTGCCACAACTAAGCTTAACGCCCCTTCACATAACAAGGGAATATTGAGCAGCAAATGGATATCTAAAATAGATATATAATTGAAATTGAATGTCCACAAAGAGAAGTCCAAAGGAGAAAGAGAAAAGGAAAGCGCGCTTGCTTTATTAGTTACTATCACATTATGTAGTTAATGCTCTGTTGCTTGAAAAGGATGAACAATTATATAGCACAATAGTCACCTAGTGCACTGAGAACACTTTACAAGCAGTCCCAAAAGCCAACAGCAGCATTAAAAGGACATGGCGCCTGCTAGGCGCTAATTCCTTTTTCCATGTCGGGTATAGAGAACGCTGTGAACGACTAATAACTCATTTACACCTAAGAGGAATGGGGGAAATGTGAGTAGAGATTTTTCCAAGGACTCAACCTTCGCACAGTCACTGACGGGAATCAAACCAGTGGCCTTACAATTACAAGGCTTAGAGTCTACCACTGGGCCACAAAAGCTCATACAGGGTGCAAGGTATGTAAATCTAATTGTTTTCTTGACTCCGAGCTTAAAACCAGTAGAAGTCAAAATTGAAAATCATAATAACATACTAACTCATACAAGAATAAACTGAACAGAACTTTACTAAAGGGATGGTAAAAACAAAATATCAGACGCCTACCAATTTTTCTTTACAAAACTAAAAATCAAGGTTTTACCAGTACATTATGTCAATTGGTTTTGTCAGTTCATACAATATTGGCTTACCCGCAACATGATTTGAATCCAAGATTTAATCACTGCTACTACACTCACGAAATCCACGACCAAGATTCTGCCGAGTACCGCAACGCGAGAGCATGTTACCGTTGTTAAAAGTCTATTTCTTTGGCATACCTTTACACAAGATTCGATCATGAATGATACTATGTAGGTCAGAGGATGACGTAAAGATGAATTTCCTTTCTCCACATTCCAAAATCAGGTCGTCAACCTGTACTTGAACACAGGCACAACGTGAGCGAGGTGTCAAAAGAAGAATGATCTAGAACAAAGAAAACGAGGCCGCCGGCACTATTGCGATTACCTTAAAGAACAGCTGACTCCGGTTCTTCACCTGGGTGATAACGATCAGGTGAAATTAGTTATATAAAAAAAAATATTGATACTGCCATCCTGGTTTTTCCTCTTTCTTTCTATGAATAAGCTTTTTCGTAGTTTGATAGAGCCAAAGAACAAGGAAAAATGACAACGAGACTTTCAAATTTCAGATAAGGATAGAGGATTGTATTGGGAAGAAACTTCACCTCCTCGTAAAGAATGAAGAGAATTCATGTAGCACAATATCCACTACATTATATACTCAAAGCGCTTTACTAGCGGTTCCAAGCCAACAGCAACATGAAACTAAAGGGAGGGACCAGACTTGCAGCTTGCTAGGCGCTGGTACACTTATTTTTTAAAGTACAGAGACAACGTCGTTAACGGCCAGGTACTCATTTACACATCAGTAAAGTGGGGAAACTGTGAATAAGGAGCCTTTTTATGGGAATCAACTTTGCTCCCTCTTCGACAGGTATCGGACTGGCAGCCTCACGATGGCAAGCCCAAGAGAGTCTACCATTAGACCACAAAGCCGCACTTAACCACATGGATTGGGGGGGGGGGGGGACCTGCGTCTTCACAATCAATGAAGAACAAAAACGTCTTTACTTTAAAGTTTAACGCTCTGTTGCAACACTTGATAGGCCATATGACTGACGGAGCGTTCTGGAATGTTAATTTGCTGCCACACAGGCAGATGTAAACTGAGGACTCAGCACGAAAAAAAAAACAACCAACCAACGGATGATTTACCTTGAAATTTAAGGCTCCGAACTATCATCGCTTATTTTCATTATCCAATACCATTTTACCATTACAGCGTAGGGCCGACTCTTCGTGAGTCGGAATTACTCTGGATCATGCCATTAAGCCAAGCAGGTGATCAGCCCACTGTGACCTTTTGGTGTTAGTGGTAGGATTTCAATTTTGCCCGGACAGCAGCCTTGCGGCCTACTCTTTTCGATTTCTAGCTGCCAAGGGTTCTTTAACGTGGGCAATGGCACACGGGACCTCCAGGTTTAACGTCCGTCTCCGATAGGACTAGGCTCTAGATCCCACCTACCGATGCTGCAGAGATCAGGGGAGGGGGTTTTTAGGGGTTTATTTTCCCATGAATTCAAATCTCAGTGTAAATCGCCTTTGGGTCGATTGGTAGAGTTTAGATCTTGGAACTGATAGATCTTGTGTTCAAGCCCTGTAAGAATTGGCGACGTAGCAGCTCTCAGACCTGGTGGTCAGCAGTATGATGGGAACAGTGCTAAAATTGGTTAGTCTGTTTTTAGTATAATGTAACCAGCGAGATACTGGAGGGATCCTTCCATTTATTTTTTTATGTCAGAACATAGACTTGTCAAAGGCGTTTTATTTGTGATATGGCTTTTAAAGTGTTGATGTGAGCACCAAACACTAACGCTAAATGTGAAATCTCCTAAGCTGAGTCTTTGCTCAACAAAATTTCAGAAGCAATGTTAATGAATTTGTGTGAGCAAACATGTTGTAATTTGTCATATCATTCTGTCCCAAGAAGCACATCCATTACTGTATCCTGAACCCAAATTAACTGCAGCAGTCATTTCTTGTTGATTCTTTCTCCAGAAATCTATGACGGCCGACTGCTGGGATGACATGGTGGAGGTGGGTTCGAGTTCTGGGGGAAAAGTAAACAAAAACAAGAGGGGCTTGAATTACATGGAGTAGAGGAGGACAGAAGTAATGATGAGTATCTCTGGTAGAGGAGCAGATGGTAGTACACTCTTATACTTTGGTTTGTTGTCAGCAGAGCTGTGGTGCAGGACCGATATCCCAAATACAAAGCTGGCAGTCAAAGTGTGGCTTTGCGGTCTGGTTGTACATTTGTGGGCTTGCATTTGCTAGGTTGTGAGTTAGATTCCTGTTGCAAAGTTGAGTCTGTGGAAAAGGCTCTTTACTCTCATTGTTTTCACTTTGTTCAGTTGTAAATGAGTAACTGAACTTTAGCAGCTTTTCCACAGCACCAAGCAAGCTTCTTGTCTTGTCCTATGTTGTATTAATCAGTTTTTTAGCAGTTGCCCACCTGGCATTTGGTATTACGGGAACAGTGCTAAGTCTGCTTGGCCCGGTGTTGGTATGATGTGACTGGGTTATATATTTGTGTGAGTTCTTGGTTTATCTCTGTGTGGCAGCACATTAATATGTCCAGAGCGCTCCACCAAAGATAAGACCTATACAGCTTGACACAGGTGTTAAACCACAGCGTTAATACTTTTTTTCCTATTGTTCCATTCAGGAATATCATTACATCACTATGATTTTGATTATTGATGTTGTTGTCGTTATCATTGTTATGTTTATTGTTCGGCACAGAGCGTGATATCATTACATCACTATGATTCTGATAAAGCTGTCGTTATCATTGTTATGTATATTGTTCCACACAGAGCGGGATATAATTGCATCACAGTGATTTTGACTATTTATGTTGTTGTCTTTATCATTGTTATGTTTATTGTTCCACACAGAACGGGATATCATTACATTACTATGATTCTGTATAGTTGTCGTTATCATTGTTATGTTTATTGTTCCACACAGAGTGTGATATCGTTACATCAATGTGATTCTGATTATTGATGTTGTTGTCATTATCATTGTTGTAATTATTGTTCCACTTAGAGCGTGATCGGCAGCAACGCCAGCATCCAGCAGCAGTTCATCTTGGAGTTGATGTCCTACAACGACATCTCCGAGGCAGCACGATGGGCGCACAAGTACCGCTTACCAGACAGCGTCCTTGACCCCAGTGTTGTTGAGGCCATGGGCAGCTTGAGGTAGGGATCTCTCAGTATTAAGTATCTGATGCAGTGCAACAACTGTCAGGTCTTTGCCTTAGTACCCCAAGTGGCTGCAAGAGATTTTTTCATATTTCATTTCATTACCCAGTACCCTTTTACCATTACAGTGTAGGGCAGACTCTTCTCGAGAGAGGATTTCTCTGGGTCATGCCATTAAGCCAAGGAGATGATCAGCCCACAGTGACCTTTTGATGGTAGTGGTAGGATTTCAATTTTGCCCGGAAAACGGCCTTGCAGCCTACTCTTTTTTATTTTCAACTGCCAAGGGTTCTTTAACATGCACAACGTGCACACATGACCTCTTAGTTTATTGTTGGTCTCTGATAGGACAAGTCTCTCGATCCCACCAACTGATGTTCTAGGGGTGAGAGGTATGGCAAACAGGTTTTTTCTCTGATTTTTAGTGATAAAAATCACAATGTGGTTTTGGTCCCAGCTAGGCTCGGACTTGCAACGTTTCGTTTCAGTGCCAGAGCCATGACCACTGAGCCACAGAGTCCCTGAGTCACTGAAAACTTTTTTTTAAAATATATTTTCACAGCACAATCATGCTTTATCCTAGGCCTGTACAAACATCTTAGCCCTTGCAATGAATTGTTGTGGAATGGTTGTTGCTTCATGGCTACCTTCTATGAATTTTGAAAAAGGAGGAAATTCGTAAATTACCTATTTGAAATAAGACAGGAATATAGTTAGTGATTTAATTAATTTTAACTTGAATCAGTGATGGTAGATATACAGCTAGTGATAAATGACTATTGATGAATAAAATAGTGGAAATCCTCTATTTGGTGGAAGTTTTCTATTCAGTTGAAATCCTCTGTTTGATACTAAACCCCTATTTAGTGTAAATCTTGTATTTAGTGGAAGTCCTTCAATGAGCAGAATTTCTTGAATGATTGAAAATCTTATGTTTAGTGTGAATCCTCTATGTGGTAGAAATCCTTTATTTGCGGAAATCCTTTATTTAGAAGAAAGGTTTGTTAGCAGAAATCCTGTATTTAACAGTAGTGTAGCAAGATGTTTTTTTGTTTTATTGACCAGCCTGATTAATTTCACCTTGATATGATTGAACCATTGATTGATTTCAGGGAGGCTGCCCCTCCGCCTCCACAGAACCTTCCGGCAGAGGCCAAGGAGGCGGAGACGAAGGAAGTCAAGGAGGAGGAAGAGGACGAGGACTGGGACAAGGAAGTGGCGGAGGTGGAGCCAGGCAGGAGCTCTGCCTACTACTCCATCCCGCTGAAGGAGGAGGACATTGTCTTGGTGGACACCAGGCCCAAACTGATGGCCGCACTGACCCGCTTGACCACGGTAACGCCACCGCTGGGGGCTCGCAGCTCGCGGCTCTCCTGACTTTTTTGGGGGGAATTAAAATCTCATGAGTGTAGTACAAACATTTACTTCATAAGGTTTGTTTGATTAGTGTGTCAGTGATCTCTATCATCCCCATAGCACTTCAGACTTTCTGCACAAAGCACAGCTAGCTACCGGCTTCATTGGTGTACTTGGTTGAGCGTCCACCTCATAACCGGTAGGTGGTGGGTTCGATTCCCACACCATGACATACCTAAGTCGTTAAGATCGTTTTTTAGCAGCTGCCCGCCTGGCATTTGGCATTATGGGAACAGTGCTGAGACTGGTTCGCCCAGTATCAGTTTAATGTGACTGGGTGAGATATTTGTGTGAGTTCTCTGTTTATCTCTGTGTGGCAGCATGTTAACATGTCCAGAGTGCTCCGTCGGCAATGTGACTTTAATTGTGTAGAAGCAGGCGTTCAACCATAATGTTGAAACGTCTTTTTTCTGTTGTTTTCCACCCAGGATGATTGCGTAGCCGTACCAACTCTGGGCATCATGTATGTTCAGCCTGTCCAGTGTCCTGTGCTTCAACACTGGAATAGTCTCCACCAGATGGCACTCCCAAATGGATCGACAATCTCCATGCCGCCAGAATTTAATCAGTGTTCAGGAGCCCCTTCGCTCCACGATCTCCAGGTGGATGAGTTGGCTGACCAGATTGTCTTACTCTCTGAACCAGTGGAAGTTTTCAGGTTGGTTTTGAGTTCATTGAAATCTATTAGAATTGCTACAACAAAAATGTGTCAAATTTTGACTCATTCTTTTTCTGACAACAAATAGCTAAATAATGAAGATAGATATATGAATATTACCTGCCTGTTTTATTTCTTGTTTCTCTTTCATATTCTTTTCATTATCTTTTTATGTATTTCTCATCTGTTTTATTTGTAAATTGTCTTGTCTTGTCCTGATAGTAGTATCGTGTTTTGTCACACCTTCATGCTGTTTGGGTCCAGCCAGGATTTGAAAATGTCTGTGCAGTTTTGTACATTGCCATAGCCTGCTTCCAGATAGGTGAGGGGGCAGCTGAGGAAGACGTTTGTCTTGTCCTGATATATCTTTTATCAGTCTGTGCTATTAAAGTTATTTGCTCATTTACACCTCATCTAAGAACATCAATGTGCCAGATGTCCTTCCCAAGGACTCTATGCCAGACCTGTGATTTTTTTGGTTACCTGGCAAAGATGCTGACTTTAATATCTTCAGACAAAAGGCTATAAAAGAACCTGATTTTGCAAGTCAGTACAAAACTTCCTGCCTGTAGTGGCTAAGCAGTGTATCTTTGTAGATGAGGCTGCAAGTCCAATATCCGGCTACATTTAAAAAGATAGCTTTAACTCCCCAGATGTACACCTCAATGATTTTTTTTTTGAGTCATTCAAGAGTGTGCACAGTGGGCTAGCCACCTGCTTGTCTTAATCTCTTGGCTCAGAGTTTTTCCTGGCTTTTGTTTGATATCAGATTGGGATTGCTTTTTGACACATTCTTGTGTCAGACAATATTTTGGGTCCTTAAATTGCCATTGGGCGCTACAAAAGGGAACTAATAACAAAACAAAAATAAGACAAATACATGATTTCCGCAAATTTAATGATAACGTTGTCTCTGTTTAGCAACCATTTCCTTTAATTTTTGTTTTTCTCTTTCTCTAAAAGGTTTGACTTCAGCAAGAAGAATGCTCTAAAAACAGATAGAAAATCGCTGCAGACATTCCGGGCCCTGAAAGATGGCACTGTGGATGCCTTTGTCATGTGGTGGGAGCTGGAGATGGAGCCCCTGGGACAAATCGTCCTGAGCTGTGCCCCTTGTTGGGCAAGGCGGCCTGCAGAAACCATTCCCGTAAGATCTAAAGGGAATCTTAGTGCACACAATGTTAAAATGATTTTATTTTTGATTCAGGTAGCTGTTAAAGAGAAATTAAAGACATAAGTGATTTTCTTAATGATTTTCATTGCTGATATGTTTTAATGAGGCAGGCAAAGAGGAAAAAATGACTGTTATGATAAATCACTGGATTTTAATTTCTATTTGCTTTTATAGAAACTATCTACCTTTTGGTAAGCAAATAGCCATTTCAGCAGGCTTAATTGTTTTTTTTTCTTTTTTGCTCCTGCTTTGTTTGTTTGTTTATCATTGGTCCTTTTTATGGGGAAGTGGGTGTGGCTTTAATTTGGTGGATGATGTTTTTTATAGTTGCTTTTTTTATGCGTGGACAAAATGCAGACAGAATTGGGAGATTAAATGATATAACTTTGTGGTTTTGAACTCAACAAAAATAGGTGGTGATGTTAATATCTTCTATTTACTTTCGTCTTAATCGTAATATCCTTGTCATATCCTCAGTGGCGAGATCATTGGATGCAAGCTGTTTACTATCCCTCTTCAACTTTTGAGGTTAAGAAAGACAGTATTTTTAGTGTTCACAGCTACCATGATGAATACAGCCTATGGTTTGACACAAAGGAAGTAGAAAGGTTAGAAATATAAGGCCTGATTAATGAGTAAATAGATTGAAGTACTTTCAATATGAAAACCATAGTTTTAGGGGACTATACTGAGGTGAAAGGATTTTTTTACTCTTTACGATTTGATTGTAAAAGTCCTTCTTACCATATGACTGCAGATATAGGTAACTTTATTTGTTGTTGACTGTGTTAGGAAAAGAAAATACCTTTTTTTTTCACATTTTTATTTTAGTATCTAATCAATCTTTGCAGGGGTGGTGTCTAAAAGAACAATGATCCGAGGTGTCTTTTTTTTTTCTTTTTTTTTTTTTTTGGTTAAGTCTCGTTTTGTTGAAAATGATGGGTTTCAAATCTTATGAAAAATAGTTTTATCGATTTTAAGATATTTTTCATCGCTATAGTTTGACACTTACTTAAGCAATGATTGGTAGTGTATGATTTTGGATTAACTTTTTTTGTGTTTGTTTTGTTATCAGTTCCCCTTTGTATCGCCCAATGGCAGTGTAGGGATCCAACATAATGCTTGACGCCAGAAAGTGTCAAAAATTACAGACCCAATCTGATATTAAACAAAAGTCAGAAAAACTTTGTGCCAAGAGATTTTGACAAGCAGGTGGCTTAGACTCAAAGAAAATACCATTGAGGTGTACATACAGGGAGGTGAAACATTATAAAGTTAAATCTAATTTCAGAACCACTTGTTTAAAAATTTCAAATAAATTTATGTTACATCTTTTGAAGTCTTTATGTCAACACAATGGCTTTTGGAAAGAAAAATGACTACTCTAGGCCAAAGAGTTGTTCCATTATCAAAATCATATCAAAGCTAGTATAACTAGTTTCAAACCAAGAAAAGACAGATATTTTGCAATGGGGACAAACTGTATGAATTGCTACCCTACATTTATTGCTATACATTTATAAAACTGGATATGGATGTATGAGTATTGAACATAAATAAGCAGGTTTCTGTATCAAGTACAAGGGGGAGGGAGGGTGAGGGAGAGCAAATGTTCATTTTGATGAATAAGTTAAACTCTCTCTACATTATTTTGTTTATTTTTCTATTTTCCATTGTTAGGAGAGTGGTTTTAATTTATTATGAATTATCTTTTCATCTTCCTGTCAGTCTATGTTGTGAACGAGTTGATAAGATTTGAATTTTATATTGAGCACTTTGTCAGGATTTTTAAGCATCTAGTATGATAGCAAAATGACAAAACTGAGTTGGATTTTGCTCTCTCCAGCTCTCCCCCAGTCTGTACTTGTGGTCTACATGTGACAATGAGCAGAAACCGACTGGCACAAATGAACTGCCCCACGAGGAACCATGTTTTTGTATCTACTTTACAACAGGTGAGAATAGTTGCACGTTGTGCAAAATACATTGATTCTTTGAATAAAGTTCTTAGCTAATACTTAAGATATTATACCATGGGCAGACAAATTACCTTGCTGCCATACAGAGATATACCAAGGGATTACTCATGTATCGCACCCAGTGAGCCGGCTTATTTGGCGCACTTGGCTGAGCGTTTGCCTCGTAACCGGGAGGTGGTGGGTTCAATTACCACACCGCTACATACCTAAGTTGAAAAATTAATTTTTTTTAGCAGCTGCCCACCTGGCGCTCGGCATTATGGGAACAGTGCTAAGACTGGTTGGTCTGGTGTCAGTATAATGTAACTGGGTGAGATATTCGTGTGAGTTCTCCGTTTATCTCTGTATGGTAGCACATTAACATGTCCAGAGTGCTCTGCCTGCGATGTGACCTAAATTGTGTAGAAGCAGGCGTTAAACCATACGGTTTGTTTTTTTTCACCCAGTGACTGTGTACTGGTACAATGCCAACGAGACTAGTTGTGGCAAAGTTCCCATTGTGCTGAATAAGTATCAGGACAGCCGTTTATTTAATTATTTTTGGGCCTTAAGTCTGACCTAGCTTTCAGTCATGAACTTAACCCCTGGCCTGCTGATTATGAGGTAGAACTGCTGGCTGCAGATTGAGCTGGTGTTCCTTGGCATGAACAGTCAAAAAAACTCATAGGAAACATTAAAGATAAATAAGCTAGAAAAAAAATCTTGACATGAGAAATGAATATCCTTAAATCTAATCATGCTTTTGAAGTCAGTTAATAATATGAGCTGGGTCATGAAATTGAATGTTTAAAAAATCACAAAAAATGTATTTTTGAATAAAAATGATCAGAATAGACTTTCCGAAGTAGCTAAATCAATCCGTTTTACGAAGATATATAGTTTATTTGTAGAAATATTTACAATAAAAGTAAAATCTCGTATTTTCTAGATAGACTCCTAAACACCCATGATTTGCTCAGCCACTCTCCCATCTTTTTACCAATAACAGCCGTAGCACTGTGCAATCCCTCGTATTTACTTCCGTTTGGGCGGTACCGCTCTACTAGGGTAAAAATGGTTTTTTCTTTCTTTATATTACCAGCACTTGAACTCTTCAAAGACTTGCCTTGTGATATCTGATGGAAGTTTGTTGTCGTTGATAGCAGCTCGCCTTGGGGCTCACAAGGTGAGATGGCTTTTTTTATTTTTCAAAAGACTTTGCTCATTTGGACAGTTTGACCTCACTGACTTCATTTCTGGGTTTATCTCATTTGGAATTTAACATTCACAGCAAACCAAAAAGGACAGTGAGATAGGCATTATATTGATTTTTATGCAATCAAAGCTATCAGAAATTTTGTATGATGAGTTACAACCATGGCTGTGGCCTATCACAAATGATGTATACAAAATTTTATATTTAGTGGAATAATCTTCAATGCATATCAAAATGTAATTTTCTCCCTTTATGGTAATGAAATAATGGTAAAATTTGTGATTGCTTCCAGGTGTTTTGTATAGACAATAACCCTGCCACCCAGAAAGTCTTGAGACAGATAATCAGGGTGAATGGTCTACAGGATCAAATCATCTTTCTTCCCAGCGATGCGGAGAAGGTGACCAGCACAGATCTACAGGGCCTCAAAGTAAGGTTGGGGTTGACAATTTAAAGAGTAAAACATTATTACTCATCATATTTATTCAGACTTTGCCTGTAGTGGCTAAGCAGCGTATTTTTGTAGATAAGGCTGCAAGTCCAATGGCAGGCTACACAGAAATTTGTTTGACCTCCCTAGATGTATACCTTAATGTGTATTTTGTTTTGAGTCATTCAAGAGTGGGCACAGTGGGCTAGCCACCTGCTTGTCTTAATCTCTTGGCTCAGAGTTTTTCCTGA
>JAUEKY010050646.1:0-11237 GCA_031833965.1 Scyllaea pelagica
TGGGGATTGGACCTGAGCTACACAGTTCATTTCTTTGTTATGGCGGCAGCCTATCAACTCTGTTATCTTTCCTTTATAGGCCAATTATACTGCTTTGGGGATATAATTTGTTTTCTTTCCTACCTTTTTTTTTTAACTTTAAAGCATGTCATGTATGGAATCAACTCTGGCTTTTGCAATTCTCAACAGGTTTTATAGTTTGTTGAAGGTAATGTGGCTTTCAAGGATATTCTTGTACTACTTTTTGTTTATTTAAAGAAAGGAAATGATAATGTAGATCTGTGTTATGATGTCTTTGTGGTTTAGGGGTAGAATCTTGGATCAGTGTCCACATATAAAAGTTTGCTTCATTTTTTTTTCCAACCCATTATTGGTGACTGTTTCTGTAGTGGCTAAGCAGCATATCTTTGCAGATAAAGCTGCAAGTTCAATCTCAGGCTACATCAAAATTTTGTTTGACCTCCCTAGATGTATACCTCAATGTGTGTTTTCTTTGAGCCATCCAAGAGTGGGCACGGTGGGCTAGCCACCTGCTTGTCTTAATCTCTTGACTCAGAGTTTTTCTGACTTTTGTTTGATATCAGCTTGGGTTTGTCCTTTTTGACCCATTCTGGTGTCAAACATTATGACGAGTTCCTGCACTGCCCATTGGGCAATACAAAAGGGAACCTGATAACAAAACCTGGTGTCTAGGGGCTTTTTATCACTGAAAATGGGGATTGTCTGTGAAATTTTTAATCAACAGAGATGTGGGGGAAGAGGCATGATGTGATTTTTATTTCTGGGTTATTTTTATCATCATAGAGATGGCAATTTGAAATAGGGATGGGGATAAAATACCATTTTGTTAATGTGATCTTCTCTCATACGTCTAATTTTTGTTAAATGTGAGCACATATTATTATATTTTTTCCCTAGGTAATTCGATATCATTATGTTTCAAAGTAGATGTACTCAAAAATAAAATTCAAAAGGATTATTTGACAGAGATAAAGGAAAACGATATATTATTTTTTTCTCTTTACTTTTGTTATATTTTTTTGTTGTAGTTATATAAAAGCAAAAGCAGCATGTAGTCATCAGTTTCGATTGATCAGTGCTGTTACACTGTCTCTAAGATTCTTTGTTAATCACAGGTATATTTCATCATCTCAAGTGAATACTTTTATGAAATATTGAAATGCTGATTTTTTTGCAACAAGCTCAAAGTTTGCTTTATATATTGTTCAGGGTCAATGGTGTTTTGAGAATTCCAAGTTATTACTTATCAGCTTTCTGTCCTTTTTTCATCTGCAAAATTGTGATGATATTGATGGATATGTTATGAATTATTTTTATTTTGAATTTAAGGTCACAAATACTTTTATAAAAGTTCGTGTCAAAATAAATCATCTTTTTCATTGAAATCATTGATCATTGAAACAGTGAAATAGATTTGACAAAATGTGGCAAAACATAATACTTTACCTTTGATATATTATATCATTTTATGTGAAATAAAACTCCAGCTTTAGGACACCATCTTGTTGATGTCTTTTTACACATCTCATCATCATCTTTGCTCCATTAAGGTTCAGCATTCAACACGCACCCACAAAGCCCTGAAGGGCGGAATGACACACTTGTTTGAGGTCAAGGGTCAAATCGATTGAAGGATGACTGTTGAAGACTCTACCTTCAAAAGAAATCAAATACTTGATCATATGTAAAATTTATGACATATTTATTTCATTTCACATATAAGTGGCAGATGACTCATTGTTATTATATTATCAATATATCTGGCCAAGGCACAAACCCAAATATCAGATGAGTGTTTTTGGCTGTCACTCAGCAGTTTTACCATCCCAATCTTGAGTCATAAGCAAATCATACTACACTAAGGTGAAATCATTGACTTTGGTTCTCAATAGCTTCAACATTCCGGCAGCAAAAGCTCACTCTTCAGAATGGAAGTTTGAATTTTTTTTTTTTTCGTCTTTGCTGAATTCATACCCAAAAGTTCCAGTTTGTATGTCGAACACTTGGTCTCATCTCAGACATGGAATGTGGAATCTGGCTATAGATTATACTTTTACAATTTCATTTTACATTATCAATGGTGATATGAAAATTTCAGTTTATTCTTTTTCAGCTTACATTCTTAACTACAATAAACCTAGCCCAATTCAATATTTATTAACTGCGTAGCTATGTAATACAAACCAAAAGCTTGCTGACTGTAAAGTATTATTCTATTCAAACACAGCTCATTGCCACAACTTGGCAACCAGACAAAATTTAATTGCGCAGGTGTAGCATGACATAAAAAACCTAACAACAATAACAATAGCAACCTCTGCAGCTCAGATACAGGACAAGACAGCACAGGTGATAAGATAGTTTTTTCTAAATGTAGTAAGTTGAAGATTTCTTACTGTAATATCTCAACAAGGACTCGTGGACTGGTTGAAGAATTTACCATGCTGATTGATGATAAATGTCTGAAGCTATTATGAATTTGCTTACATAAGCACTGGGAGTCTTCTTGATACTTTTATGGGACCGAATCGGCTGCTTACTGTGAAACATTTTAAATAATTTGTACTTTTAAACATGTGTTGTTGTTGTTGTTGTTGGTGGTGGTGTTGTTGTTG
Organism: Scyllaea pelagica; assembly: GCA_031833965.1. Classification (NCBI taxonomy): domain Eukaryota; kingdom Metazoa; phylum Mollusca; class Gastropoda; order Nudibranchia; family Scyllaeidae; genus Scyllaea; species Scyllaea pelagica. The sequence goes on from JAUEKY010050646.1 coordinate 2,637, forward strand.
TTGCTTATTTCATTTTAGAATTACTTAAAGTCTAATATAAGGTAATCGAATACTGTCATAACCTATAAATCATAAAAAGGAAAGCTTTTATATAGAGCACTTGATATGCTCAAAGTGCTTTCCAGGGCATCCCAAGCTGACAGCAACACAAAATGCACAAGATGAGATGAACAACCTCTGGGTGCTAGTAGATGCGATCCCCACACTGGGGTAAGGCTATCACAGCTCTTCACTCAGTATCAAGCATCTCAGCCCGGTCACCAGCCTCCCACAGCTGTGAATTGATCCATTGATCCCTCCTTGCTGGGAGCTGAGAGTTCTGAACAATCTAGTTTCATAAAATAGCGAGTCCTTACAACATTTCTTGCCTATCCAGCAAACCAGAGTCTTCGGCTCAAGTGGTTAAGCGTCCGCCTCGGGACTGGTAAGTCGTGGGTTCAACCCCAAGCTGTGACATACCCAAGTCTACCGGTTTCATTGGCCCACTTGGTTGAGTATCCGCCTTGTAACCGGTAGGTGGCTGGTTTGATTCCCACGCCCCGACATACCCAAGTCTACCGGCTTCATTGGCCCACTTGGTTGAGTATCCGCCTTGTAACCGGTAGGTGGCTGGTTTGATTCCCACGCCCCGACAGACCCAAGTCTACCGGCTTCATTGGGCCACTTGGTTGAGTATCCACCTTGTAACCGGTAGGTGGCTGGTTTGATTCCCACGCCCCGACATACCCAAGTCTACCGGCTTCATTGGCCCACTTAGTTGAGCGTCCGCCTTGTAACCGGTAGGTGGCTGGTTCGATTACCACACCGCGACATACCTAAGTTGTAAAAACCAGGTTTTAAGCAGCTTCCCACCTGGCGCTCAGCATTATCGGAACAGTGCTTAGATTGGCTGGCCTGGTGTCAGTATAATGAGACTGGGTGAGATATTCGTGTCAGTTCTCCGTTTATCTGTGTGACAGCATGTTGACATGTCCAGAGTGCTCAGCCGACGATGTGACTTAATCTGTGTAGGAGCAGGCGGTAAATCATAACGTTTAAACGTTTACACCCAAGTATAAAAGGCAGCAGTAGTAAGATTGCTTGTCCTGGTGTCAGTATATTGTGACTGGGTAAGATGTTTATGTTGAGTTCTCATTTTATGTCTGTGTGGCCGCACGTCAACATGTCCATAGCGCTCCGCCAGTGATATGACCAATTATATGTTAAAACACGGCGTTAAAGCTGGATATTATTTTTTAACTCATTTAACTTCTCACCATCTTGAAATTTGTTTTGTTGGCAATGTTCCAGCCAAAGGGAAACAACTGGGTTAAATGGAATAACATTTCATTGAATTGTTATTTGAGATTCAGTTATGTCCCTTGCTATTTAACGTGTTACCTATCAATATGAAGGATCAAAATAAAGACGATAGCTTGTTGAAAAGCAATTAAGTAGGTACCATTGCCGTTTCCTACTGCCGTTCAAGTACTCTAACCTTTTTTATCATACTTGTCAATCATAATCATCGTTTTAGTCTAAACGAGCAATTATCCCATAACAAATGAAGAACCTTCTCCAATATATCCAAAGCTTTTCTTCCACCTATCTTTCTCCTCATACCTGTTGTACCTCTCTTATTGAGTATTCTATGTTTATTTTAATTCCTATGAAGACAAAACAAATCGATTTGAAGTTTTGAAAATCTGCTCGAAAATTTGAAATGTAAGGATGAAGCAAAAGCATAAATGTCTGGAAGCATCCTAATGCGATACATTGAATCTGCCATGCCATAATTAATGCTGGACGATCAATTGTGTAAGTTATTGTTGATACTATTGTTGCTTTCGCATTAGCTTATTGCCCTTTGATATCTCCTCTCCGACGTACCCCACCTTGCTGTGGTGGAGTGGCAACCGTGGTCTAGTGATTCGTGCGGCTAGACCATACAGGTGCAACCATAATGGGTAGGCTCTAGATGAAGACTCAGACAAAGAGGGTGCACGGCCTGGTAGGGGGCCTTATAAGGTGGCACCCCCACCACCCACCTAGGGAACAGTAGGGTTACCTCCTATACTTCCCCAAAAAACGATGTTTCAGAGACATTCGGCTGCAATTATGCCCGGCTCAAGGACTGGCGATCCGGATTTGACCATTTTATATCTATAATTCCTTTTCAATCAGTCTGAGACTATAACAGAAGTGAAATTGCATGTAAACCCGAAACCTTGTCAATATGACATAGGTAGTTCAAATTCCCTCGTGAATTCCGTGTGATTAGGAACCCCGTGGTGTCCGGGGTTATAGAAAAGCACCACCGTGATGCCGACATGTCGTAAGAGGCGACTGCAGGGCACTCTTTCTTTCTCTCTCTCCTTCCTTCCCCTTTCTTTCTTTTCCTGTTTTCACCCCTCTTTCCTCTTTCTTTCTTGCTCAGACCCATGGAAGCTACGTTAGTTGCTTTTCTGACTGTTTGCAGGCGCTGATATGGCCTTAATTGTGCCGATAGCGCTGTAAAACCCTAAGAAACAAATCAAGAAGTTAGGTGGTTCAAGGATGAGGGGACACGGCATTGAGTATTCGGAATAGACTATTCAAATCAATTTTCTCATTCAGCCTTGGTAAAATTGAGAGCCAGATCCCAGCTGGATAAATTATGTGATGGACCATTATGCAGTCCATGAGTAGTATTCATGTCTGTTTTTAAGTGCTTAAGCGACATCCATTAAGGAATTCCCGGTCTGCTTCGGTTAACCAATTGACATGAATACCACCCCAGAGAGGGAAACAGCCATAATATTATGATTGCCTCGCCTAATCAAAGGTCGCTTGTGATTTAAAGTTGACTTTTCTAAATATATCAGCTTCTTGTGAAATCAAAGATCGCATCATATAATGTTGAGGTTTTAAGTCTAGACCCTAGTTGCCGCCCCAGCTTGGCTGAAATGATGTTAACGCGAATACGATATGAGACAAGGGCGTGGAATTAAGACCTACGGATAGGCATATTGGCAGATAGATAGATAGATAGATAGATAGATATATGTATGAAGATAGGCATCTGGATAAATGATAGATAGATAGACAGAAATATATAAAGGTAGATATGTCTAGGAATGAGTGTCCAAATTTATGTTTATGTCATATGATGAATATATATATTAAATGACATAAACATAAATTTGGGCGCTCAGATAGATAGATTGATGATAGATAGATGAATGGATGGATATTTCACTCACTCACTCAGTCCCGTGTCCGGATGGTCGTCGGGGGGACTTGCAAGAGGCAGAATCCACAATCTTCCTCCATTTTGCCTATCATTAGCATCCTGAAGGAGGTCAGGAAGGAGGTCATTACTTGACGTTGTCTAGCCACATCTTCCATTGGCGCCCTCTCTTGCGCGGCAAGCCACTGTAGCCTGGAGAACTGTCTTGGTCAGGCTATCGTGTCGAGTATGGTGGCTAAACTGGGTTAGCTTCCTGTGTTTAACAGTTGCTAGGAAGGGTTCCTGTGGGCCTGTTCGAGCCAAGACTTGATGGATAGTTAGATAACAATATATGTATACATACATACATACCTACATGCATGCATACATACATACATATATACATACCTACATGCGTGCATACATACATACATACATACATACATACATACATACATACATACATACATACATACATACATACATACATACATACATTATTATGATAACAAGCTGGTTGTCGTATGTGTTTGCGTGACCAAGATCTACTTACGATTGCGGGAATATGATGGGGCCATTGTAACCTCTTCCCATTCATTTGCCTCTTAACTGATGGAAAAAGGGAGGCGATGAGGAAAAAAGAAACATTACAATAATGACTCATTCTTTTTGAAATCATTGATATAATGCATATGATAATGCAAGTGTGGATAGTATTGAATACCGGCGATGTTTGCTCAAGTGGTTGAGTGTGTGCCTGGGAAAGGGTAGGCAGGGAGTTCAATCCCTCACTGTGCCTTGGCCACGTCATGAAAATCTCTTTTTTTTTCTTTTTCATCATCTGGTCTGCCTGAGAATTGGCATTATGGGAAAAGTGTTGAAATTGCTGGCTCCGTTTCATAATGATATGACTGGGGAAGATATTCAATATCCTTGCAGAGTCCTTAGTCTATCTCACTGTGGCATAACAGCATATCTTGAGCGCGCCGCATTTGGTATGACCTTGCGAGTGTCTAAATAGGCCATTAAATCTTATACGCTAAAACTTTTGAACATGTGGCATGTTCACTACCCTCTGTTGTCAGAATAGCACGTGTCTTTCTCTGCCCATCACCCTATTCCCATTCATTCTGCTTGAAATTGTAAAAATTCAATCCCCCCGTGATTCTAATTATAAATGTAGAGCTTTAAGATATTGTGATATCCACTTAAAGGTCTCCCAGTACTTCACCAGTGGTTGTGAATAATATGAGTAAAGAGCCTTTTCCAAGGACATCCCAATTACTGAGCCCTTAGCACGAGATAAACAATTTGTTGGGTTAAGTACAGCTTTATTTTTGATAGGCACAACGCTATTAGATATTAAGCACTCCTTTAAAGTTGTTTAAAGTGAGAAGTGCGAAATAATTTCCTTTTCCAACGAGGGAATCGAACGGTCAAATTCAGCTCTATACCGCAGTGTTGAAGTAACCATAGTTCTCAGACTGTCTTGAGGTCTTGCTTGTCGTTGCCCTGCCCAATCTTTCAGATAGGGTGAACAAACGAAAACCTTTTTACGCGTCTGACAGGAAATTTCGTGGGGCAAGGTTCGGTATAATCATAATCTCCAGTGCAATGTGACTTGTAACTATTAACTGCACTGCAGATTAGATCAAAATATAAATGGTAGCTTTACAATAAATCTACTTTTGAGAAAAGTAAATTATATAGATCATTCCTTTTTTCCCTTCATGTCACCAGGACAATATCCTGATGGTGAGTAGTTTTTCATGCTCACCCAAAGACCCAGCCTTCCATAATAAAGACGGCTGCAAGAGCAGATAGCTCAATCAGTAAGCGCTAAGCCTGTTTTCCTCTGCTAGTGGCAAGGCAGTGTTGTCACAGCGGACTAGGGCTCCAATCTATTCCTCCAATTTCTTCTTCTGTAAAAAAGGCTTCATCTACTGTTGGCACTCTACAACAATAGCTAACTATTTGATTGCCTAGTGATCTATTTCCTATAACGTACACTATATAATATTCATTAGTTAAAGCATTAGATAAGAATCATGAACATTAACTACGTGCTGACAATTATTGTGCTCTACAAAGATTATTTGGTAATTGGTTTTCTAATCGGGGGGACTTAATGGCTCAGTGGTCATGACTCTGGCATTGAAACAAAGTGACGCGGGTTCGAGTCCGCCTGGAGACAAAATCACATTAGTGATTTTTATCACTAAAACTAAAAGAAAAACCCCTGATCCCTGCAACATCGGCAGATAGGATCTAGAGCTATCGGAGACGGACGATAAACTCGGAGGTCCGTGTGCACGTTGCACACGTTAAAGAAATCTTGGCTGTTAGAAATTGAAAAGAGTAGGCCGCAAGGCCGCTGTCCGGGCAAAATTGATGTCATACCATTACGACCAAAAGGTCACAATGAGAGATCACCTGCTTGGCTTAATGGCATGATCCAGAGTAATTCCGTCTTAAAAAGACTCGGCCTACACTTAAATAGTAAAAGGTTACATGATAATGAAATGAAATAATGTTGATAATCCTTTGAAAGATTAAGCAATATCACGACCACCTTGCTCTGTTCATGTTGGTGTGATGAAAAATCCCTGAAAGGCCACTCACCTTCGGCAAGCTGAGAGTATATACATATATCAAGGATGGCAAGAATCAAGAGAGAAAACCCAAGCCCACAGATCGACGCGAGGACTCCCACTCCCACTTCAGAACCAGAGTCAGAATCAATTTCGCTTGTTTTGCTCTCCATTTGGTGTCCTGCTGGAAAACCAACATACTATAGTAATGCAATCAATATAAAATGACATAAAATAACAAAACTTATCTTAATGTTTTCTATGACGTTAACCAATAAATTCTAGCCCATTGAGAGATTATGTCAAATTAACTGGCACTGCTGATTAAAGTGGTATAGCGTCACCGTCAAAAACGGTAGGTCGTGGGTTCAATACCAAGCCGCGACAAACCCAAGTCATAGAAATCGGTTTGGGGGCAGCTACCTGATTCTCGGCACCATGGGAGCAGTGACAAGACTAGTTGGCCCGGTGTCAGTATGATGCAATTGTGGGAGATATTCGTGTCTTTCGTCTATCTTTGTGCGTCAACATGTTAACACGGCAAAGTCATAGTATTCCGCTGGTATTGACCTACATAGGTGTTGAACAGTTTTAAAGCTTAGCGTTAAAGGCATTTTTGTGTCACATTCCACAACATAATACCATTATCGTTTATGTAGATTAAGCAAAATGGTGTAAGATATGAAATAATGCTCACTAGAATGACCAGAATGATCTTGAAATACCAAATTTGCAGTATTTTCTCAATACTCGGATATGATATTAAATGATTGTAATCATTTTGGCGTCAATGCATTACACTTATATGTTATAGAGACACGCATTTGTATATATGTGTGTGTGTGTGTGTGTGTGTGTGTGTTTGTGAGTGTGAGAGAGAGAGGAGGGGAGGGAAGAGAGAGATAAAGAGGGGGAGAGAGAGAGAGATAGAGAGAGAGAGAGAGAGAGAGAGAGAGAGAGAGAGAGAATAGACAGGTAGACAGACAGACAGACAGAGACAGAGAGATGTATGAAGTAGGTGTATATGTGTATGAGCACACGTTGGTGCATGTGGGGCAACATTGTTATTTCAGTCTTGAGGTATTTTTTTCACTCGGGGAGAGCTGCAAAATAGGACGGAGGTGGTTATTTGTTTTTCAGCTGTTTCTCTAATACATTTATGGTTCCATAGGTTGTGTAAGAGTAAGACATGATTTATTTTTTATACTGAAATAAAGAAATTGAAATTACTTTTAACTACGCGGACATTCTTTGGAATGGCCAGCTGAATTAGAAATAAAGGATAAATAGGAACCTGGGCTTTGAAATATATTCCTGTGTAATTTACTCAAAATATTTTTGACCCCCGCTGCTCGCCTCCATTTCTTGGCAGATGTGGATCACATGGAGAAATTTTAAACATTTTGCCAAATATTCATTAAAGTACGAGCTAAAAGCGCTCTACAAACAAGCCGGCTAGGCGCTTGTAGATCATTTCCCCCGACAGATATTACGCCTTTTGTAGCCAAGTACTCATTTACACCTGAGTGGAGTGGGAAAATGTGAGTGAATAGTTTGTTTTTTTCAAAAGACTAAACTTTGCTCTGTGTGCATCGAACCTGCAACTTCATGATTGCACGCCCAAGAGTTTACCAATAGACCATAAAGCCACATATAGTAATAGAACAAATTTGAATGTGACAAGATATGAGCTAGAGGTCCTCAACATGCCGGACAACTCCATGAATCATGGATCCGGGTATCAACTCCGGTTCCAACAGCGTGCTGGGGGGAAATAGTATTCAGACACTCCGAAGATATGACCCTGATCAGTTGCATATTACTTTTCGGCTGATAGATAGAACCTCCTCTCACTTGACCCGGCTGGCAAAATGAGAATGGATGACATTTCCACGGGGCTGAATAAAACACCTACCGCTGCCAGTCATCGGACGGACAGCCTCTTGGTCGGCAGGTTCATGCTGTGCTTACCATCGAGCTGACGGTGCCGCTTGGTTAGATATGGACAACATGATATTGTGGGATTCGGCGAACGAGTCATGCCGTGTCGCATACCTATATGCTTTTGTTCTTAATTAATCACAATACTTACTTTCCACTTTGAATGGGATGGCCAGCTCCCCAACTGGATTATTTACTGTCAGAATGTACTGACTGGCGGTTTCGTCAGGTGTTAAGATGAATGTGAGCTCGAGTCTACAATGTCGAATGTTCTTCCGGTCAAAGGTTACATAATTTTCTCGGGGGTTGAAACTGAGGAGATCCTGGTATCCACCAGAGTCGCTGGCCGTAGTCAGAGTGTAGTAAGATGGGTCTGGGTGGCTCATGATGTCGAAAGCGATGAACACGGTCCCGTTCTCAGAGACGGTCGTTGAGAAGTCTGTATTAGCCTCGTAATAAAGAGCAGGCGGGCCTGCAAAGAAAAACAAGATGCAGAAAGAAACTTGTCTTCAAAGTTTGTTCTTTGCGAAGTCCCAATTAAATGATATTCACAACGTGAAACTAGTTAACAGTTTTAATAAACCAAGAACACTTTCAGAGCACTTTCAAACAAAATTCTGTCGTTATTTGATATAAAAGAATCTGCTTTTAAAACTGCTGATTCGCCATTCTTTTCAGAGCTCTTTAATTTTTGATGTCCTTTTATCCACACAAATAAAATGCACAAGTCCGTCGAGGAGAATACGGAACTGTTTATTTCAATTGTTTTTTTTTTGTTTTTTTTTTTTGTTTGTTGGTGTTTTTTTTTTGGGGGGGGGGGGTGGGGGAACCTTGTGGTGGTTCTTTTGGGTTGTGGCACACGAACGGCCGAAATCAAAACCG
>JAUEKY010050757.1:0-11235 GCA_031833965.1 Scyllaea pelagica
TTCTGACAATTAAGTGCCCTACAAACGATTTTGCACATTGAAAAACTATCAAAACTAACGTTGTGACATCAAAGTGTTTTGCGATCATAACAAACAAACAAAGGGAAACAACTTTGATCCCAGTCCGCAACATACCCAAATAGTAAAAATCATATTTTTAAACAGCTGCTCTGCCTTGCGCTGAGCATTACCACACAGTGCTGGTTGGCCCCATGTCAGTTATAATAATTTGACAGGGTGAGATATATGTGTTGAGTTGTCCATTTGTCTCTGTGTTGGAACATATCAACATGTCTAGCATGTTCCGCTGGTACATTGATTTATGAAGTGTTGAAACAGGGCATTAAATCTTTTCAGAACATTTTTTACTTGGCCAACCCAGTGCAAGCCACCACATAAAACAATGCAAAAAAAACCCCAAAACAAACAACCGCCCTTCTTTCAGGGACACATGTATTTGATGATTATATATATAGATATATCTATCTATAATATATATATATATATATATATAAACAGAACAGCATTTCTTAATTTTTATTCATCTTTTTTACAAAGCCACTTTTTTCCAGATAGAAACATTTGACAACAATGTAACAATGCTAAAGAAAAAAAAAGTTATTAGATATATTTTCTGCAAAAATTGAATCAGATAATCATGCCATTGCCATATTCTCATTTGCCATTTTATAAGAGGCTTAACACCATATGGAAGTTAGGAGAACTCAATAGAGAAAAAAGATGAAATAAAGAATGTGAACGCCTGTTTTATCTCTCTCTACAACTCCCTTTCTGCCATTTCTAAATTGACTATTTTCCACATAGGTGTCGCCAGAGCTGGATGCTTCATTAACAGTCATCACTTTCTGGTCAGCTAATGGCCACTGAAAAAAAACAGTATTTCAGCTTCAGCTACAGGTCATCCACCCGCCATGCGAGCAATCTCCATCCCCCCTCCCTTTAACTTATTGCAAAGTGCACACAAATTCACAATAAAAATGAAATAATATCAAAGAAAGTGTTTTTAATGATCCAGCCAGTGTATGGGTACAGACTTAAGATTTAACACACGCTTTCTGGTTGCTTGCTTCAACTGTTTACGAACATACACTAAATCAGATAAGAGCAGATAAAAAAGGGTAGGGGGAAAAAAAGAGCAGGATTTAGTAGAAATAGTGGGAAGTAGGAGAATATTTTTGCAAGAGAAAACTTGGGAAGGTGAAAACACAGGACTTATGTCAGTTGTCAATTCAGAAGGGAAAAAAATATTAACTACATTATTGTGGAGATGGGCAGAGTAACCTCTGACCTAGAGACATTTAAAAAAAAATATTCATTACATCAACTGGGAATAGCATCTGATGAGATGGAGGGATGCACAGCTCGTGCTTTGATATGATGCCAAAGGAAGAAGCCATAACAAAAATGCTCTGATTTCTAGATGCATTCATATAATGGGGATGAACACGATGCAATTATAAACTAATAGCTCCTCAAATAAAAGGCAATACACCTCTCCACACAGTATGTAAGTTTGCCTTTGGCGCCAACTCCAATAACTTGAATGCTAAATCAATGGCCTGAAGGCCCCATCATAAAAAGCACTGATTATCTATCCCCCTTAAACCTTTTTTTTCCACATCAGTTTGCACTAATGCTGCAGAGAGAGTTTGTTGGAACTAACAGAGATACAAAATGGCAACCACTGCTGCCAATTGTCGAGGGTGGATGTGTCTACACAGCAGACAGATGCACAAACCAACATAGGTGTGTGTGGATCAACAGGCCAATAGTCTGCACTTGAGAGGTTACAACATACACACAAGCTGTTCACACAGTGCTAAGGGAGACCAATTAAAACATTGTATTTTACAAACACAATTACAAAATAGAAAAAAGAGACACAGGATAACACCCCCTGCCAGGTATGGTCATCAGGTTCTAAAAAGAAAATACACAAATTTCATCCCTCTAGCTTGGAATCAGTGCGCCACTTGCTCACCTTTCAAATTCAAATCATATCACTTTTACAATCAACAGGGTTCATAACAGATTTCTTTCAACAAGGGTCATACGATCTAAAACTGCTGAGCAAAGCAGAATAAAAGAAAACCGAGGACCATCTTCCTGTTTTTACGTTTACCATCCATAGAAATATATATATATATATAAAAACAGCCCCCAAATCCATCTTAAACATAAAACCAAGACTGCAAATCATCACTATTCTCCGGTCTATTCATGATCGAACACACCATTCAATACAATAGCTTCCACACCCAAAACAGCATATTAATTTATTTGCTAAACCTCTCAGTCGTTCCTTCCACTCCCTGATGGCCACCAGAATGACTTGTAGCCGGCAAGAGAGATGTTGAAACTTTCTCCACCAGCATCTGGATCCCCAAAGTGGCCAGATTCCAGACAGTAATCTCAGCTTAGGTCATCTCCAGAGAGGACGGGTACATGTGCTGTGAGATGGACCTCATCAGGTTGGTGGAGGGTTTGAGAGGGCGGGTAGCGTTACGGGAGTCTGGCCACCTCTTGTGGTAGTAGTCAGCCTTCAAATGCTTCACTGTCACCAGCCGACCTTGGGGAGGAAAAGAACACCATAATGAAAATGTTTTTTGGATTGTTTAATTTGTTTAAGTAGTTGCCTGTAACAGGTATTCTAGTCATTGGTCTTATAAGCGTTAAGTCATAGTCATACACACCCAACGTAACAATAAAAACAATGTAAAAGGAACAAAATGACTCCCCCCCCCTTTACAGACACACACACACACGCACAAACAACACCCCCTCCCCCTCCAATGAAAACAATAACACTAACAAACAACACAACAAAGACAATCACTCCCCCCCCCTCCAACAAAAAAGTTATTAAAAATGATACATAAAAATAAAATAAAAATGAAAAATAAAAATAGATATCTAAAATTTGCACCCCCCCCCCCAAAAAAAACCCAACAAACAAACAAAAAACAACAACAAAACCAAAGAAACAACCAATCTATCAATCTCTACTTCTGAAATCAATCTAACAATGTGGAAAAACGAAGGAGAGAAGCTACTGGTAAACCATCCTTATCCTTCTGACACTACACTAAACCTCTCCAAGGTTTACACCCAAATTTCCAGAGACACTTCTGTTTGTCTCGATATAAAAGCCACAAACACAATCTGCCAAATCAACATCATAACACAAATTCATTGTGCTAAAACTTGAAGGGTTACACACAAACTGAATTGACAGTGTTTCAATGAGTAACCTCCAACCTCTTTAATCTTTTTCTACCTCCACCAAGATTCCATACCTTCAAAAATCAAATAAAAGCAGCACAATGAGACTTACCGTCAAACCACCAAGAGTTGAGAGCCTTCCGCACTTTACCAGCTGTCTCACAGCTGGTGCATTTGAGGTAGACACAGCCCTCCAGAGAGTTGGTGTCCACATAGACGTGCACAATGCTTGGGATGCCACAGCACTTCTCCAAAATAGCGTCTACCACACCCTCCTCCCAGTCCTCTTCCGACTCACTGTGAGGAAAATAAACAAAGTTGTTATCACTTTTATATTTGGACATATCGTGACCATCTTGAAACAGAAGATTGAGATTTGAGCAATGTCCTCGAGGTTATTTTGCCTTACTTCTAAACCCCTAAATCAACTTTGGTTTCTGTACATTCAGTCACACTCAGGATTATAAGCTTATCTATCACAGATTACAGTAATATTTGGACACATCAAGACAATTTTTTACAGAATTATGATGCAATTACATTATAAGTCATCAGAGCATTTGCCTTATAGACCCCAAAATCAAATATGGTTTCTGAAGTGTGAAAGGACTGTTTACATGGACTGGGGGGATCTGTCAGCCAAACTAAAACCCTTTTTGTGCAGCGTTGTGGTCTAGTGGTAGACTCTAGGGCTTGTGATTGTGAGGTCACACATTCAATACACCCGTTGGAGAAGGGGCAAAAAGAAGTCCAAGGAAAAGACTCTTTACCAACACTCTCCCACTCCACTCAAGTTTCAATGAGTACCTGGCTGTTAATGGTCTTGTCTCTGTCTGAACAAAATGTACAAGCACCTAGAAGACTATTTGTTCCATGTTGCTATCGGCTGGTGACCCATAAAAGTGCTTTGAGCATGTTTCATGGATATTCTGCTATATAAATGCTCTACTTTTTTAAATTCTTAAAACATCTATCACAGAATACTGTAATACTTGGACAATTCTTACACACTTACAAAAAGTCCCGAGATCATTTTGCTTCATAGACCCTAACTCAACTTTGATTTCTGTAGTGTGAGAAGGACTGTTTATATCAAGTCACCCTCAGAAAAGGAAACCAATCTATCACTTCACAAGTTCAAATAAGAAAATTAGTTAAAAACCCATCCCAAGGCTGCATCATGGAAGTAAAACAGCCAGTCTCCTAGCCACTGGGAAAATATTCTAGAAAATGGGCAACCATCCTAAAGACACTGCTCCAATTTTTTCTTCAAGATTACCCTGGTCTCACTGCAAACAATGACTCCAAATGTTTTAGTCATTTTCTTTGAGAATGAAAGCTAGAAAGCAAGAGCAGAATGAAACCCCAGCCAATCCATCTAGAAGGATAATGGACCTTATTCATTACATGTGAGTGTGATGGGTGGCTGCTTATTTATGTCTTACATTTGAGTGTGAGAGTGTGATGAGCCTCTAGAAGTTTTTTTTCCTGAAAAGGGCAAAGAACAAGACTGCTGCAGATTCATTCCAAGCCTTATTGAAACACTACTTATGCATTCCTTTTAGGCATGCATGAAAAAGTTTCAAAATGGTTTTTTTTCACTCCTTAGCTTAGGACAAGGTTTACATTTTTTAGCAGCTCGGCTTAAAGATATCTAAATGAGTGCAAATGTACAATTCCCCTCTTTTTTTGAAACCTAAGAAAGCCCACTAAAGTTTTGGAATTCAAAGATCTCAATGAAATATAACAATGAGAAATAAAAGAGGGCTTTTCAAAGTCTTAGTTTGTTTTTGATATATAATACTTTGCATTTTCAAAATTTGACTTTATCTATCTCAGCTGGCCAGCTTTGATATGTTATTCCATTGACTTTTTTCAGCTGGCCAGTTTTGATATGTTATTCCATTGACTTTTTTAAATGATAGGACAGATGTCATGATTTAAAGAGATAAATTATTGCCACTGCCAAAAAATGACCATAAAACCTTTATAGCCTTATTCAACTTTTGAAAAGAAGTATCAAAACAATAGAAAAAAAAGGGAAAAGAAAGAAAATTAGCTAAGTTCGTCTCTTTATAAGTAAAAAGTATCGGAATAAGCAAAACAAAACATCACTCACATTGCACTGTCAAACATGTTTCTGATCTTCAGACATGGAGACGGACTGTAAATGACTTCATTGGAGGAACTGCTCTCGCCAAATGCTGGATGCAGAGGACAAAACATCAGTTGTTATTTCACTTGGCAATGAAATAATTGTGCAAACTTTCACAGAAATATTTCAAAATCCAATCAATTCTGCCTTTTTACAACACTTTGAACACAAATAAAAAAAACAAAACAACTCAACTTCTTATTATAAACTTTCTTAAACTCTTATAATACGAAACAACTAAAACTGAAAATCTGCGGTAAAGCTTCAACGCCTTCAGCAGAACTCCATTTGGGTTCACAGGAGACTTTACACCTGTTCTGTAAAAGCATAATCACAGCTTAAAATTAACTACTTACCCAGCCCTTGCCAGATTTTCCCATTATTTTGTGATGGCTAGGGAGGAAGGGAAAAAAATATATTGTTGAACAAATATGCTAAAAGAATAAACAAAGTTCTCTAAGATATCTACAAATAAAAACTCTCCATGTCTGCAATCTTTTATTAAAGCATGTGAGTCAATCAGTTGTACAAATACTAATAAAGGCACTCCCGGTGGCTTCAAGAACATGGTTGAATTTCTAGATTTGACTTTCTGCATAGTTTGAGCAATGATCACTGAAATAAAAAAAAAAGTATAAATTAAATGAAATTAAAAGTTAGGCTGTCAAATATAATAGCTTGAATAGAAATGAATTAAGAAAATTCTAAACACCACTGGTTTGATGCCATTAGAATGAGCACTAAAGCAGGAATCCTACACCCTAAATTAAAAGTTAGACTGTCAAATATAATAATTTGAATAGAAATAAATTAAGAAAATTCTCAACATCCCAGGTTTCAAGCCATTAGAATGAGCACTAAAGCAGGAATCCTACAGCCTAAATCCCAAGGTCAGAGTAAATGGCTAGCTAATGCCTCTTGAAGGCTGACATATCGCTATCGATAGAGGATTGAAAGATAAAACCTTCACAATTTTCATCCACATTTCAAAAGAGTTTTACAAGACTTTCCCTAGAAAATTTTGACAATTGTAGTGAAAATGTAATTATCAAATTAATAGCATCTTAAAAAAATATATATATAAACAAAATTTACATAGAATGACACCCTGGAAAGTTGCATTATCAAAATGAATTTTTTAAAGTAAAAAATTTAAAATTATATTTTAATAAAAACCCAAAATACAAATCTAGCTAAAACCTATGTAGAAAGAATGCTCTTGCAACTAACCACAAAAGATTTAGTCTTGAAATACAAAGATTTCCACCAAACCTCCCTAAAAAAATTCCAAGACTTTTTAACAATAATTTCTTTTTTCCAAATTTTAAAGATTTGCTCAGATTTTCAAGTCGATTGTGAAGATGTGCCATTTATCATCCCAGCCTGTGGTCTTTAGGGCAGGAACAAAGGCCTTCTAACTGGGTTTATCCTGCATCAATCTTACTTGTCATCCCAGTGTTTTTGTTTTATTTTATTTCTTTAATATTACTTCTGACTGTCCTTCAAGTTGTCTTTCGCTGTCCTTCAAGTTGTCTTTCGCCTCCCTTTCTTCCTTGTACCTTCCACTGGCTCCGTGGTAAAGCATCTGCCTTGAAGCCACTTTGTTGTGGATTTAATCCCTGTCGGCATCATACTCTAGACATGAAAATCAGAAAATCAGCAAGTATACAGCTGTCTGGCTGGGGTTTCAGAACTGTTGGCGTGATGTCAGTATAAGTATAATATAACTGGATGAGATATTACAGTGAACCTTCTATTTCTCTCTGTGTGGCAACATGTAAACTTGCCTGTAAAGTTTTCCATTGGGCATTGAAATCTTAATCATGAAACATTGCTTTTTCAAGCTCAGTGTAAAACCAGCTAGCTAAGCTAGACCACTAGATCTGATTCTCCCTTGACAAGCAATCACTTCACTGTGTATCTTACCGTGAGCCAGTGCCAGACGTCAAACTCCTCTCCACGAATGATTTTAGTCTCCAGGCGTATGCGAGACTCGTTGGCAGAGATGAAGGATACTGCTTTATCCCAGATGTGCTGGAGTTGTTGTCTGGAGGGCGGATGAAAAAAA
Organism: Scyllaea pelagica; assembly: GCA_031833965.1. NCBI lineage: Eukaryota > Metazoa > Mollusca > Gastropoda > Nudibranchia > Scyllaeidae > Scyllaea > Scyllaea pelagica. The sequence continues at coordinate 7,467 of JAUEKY010050757.1, forward strand.
CAAAAAAAACAAAACCCACACAACTATCAAAACAACACACCAGAGAAATCTAAATGAAAATGAAACTAAAAGCCATCTAAAAAATCCATCAGCAGATCACATAAATTTTCCAAATTAAAGCTCAATGAAAACACACATCTTAGTTTTCAAGGGCAGAACTGAACCGATTAGAAAAATCAATAAGATCTGCAAAAAACCCAAAGGACTGTAAAACAAAAGAATTCTAAAAGAAAATAAAGGGAAAGATCAGAACCATAATCATAACAAAAACAAGAATACTAAGTCTCAAGTGCACAGATCCAGTGCTCTTCTGTTTTCTGAGAAGAACACTTTAATTGATCCAAAGCCATATAAAACTGGTGATGTCTGCTCAATTAGCTGACAGTCTGCCTCAGGAAACGTCAGGTCATGGATTTGTTCCCCAACTGCGTCATACTGTGTCTCAGAGGTAAACATCAACAAATAAACCATAAGATGTTTTGATTTGAATTAAAGTCTGAAAAAACCAAAGTTCTTTTCAGGAGGAAACTCGAACCCCATCCTCAAGAAATCTGGCATAAAGAAGAGGGGCAGGCTATCTTTTATGGGGTAGCGGACAGCTCAGTGGATAAGCATGCTTTTCTCCTGTCGGTTGCTTGGCAGTGTTGCATGGCAGGAGTGGGTTCAAACTCCCCATCTACCTGATTTCTCTCTATCCTACTTTTTCTTCTCTGAATGGCTCTGTTTACTCTTGGCACTGTAGCACACCCCTGTTGTGAGTTTTTCTCTAAATCTGCTTTGTCCGAAGAAAATTTTGAAAAAAAATTTCACTACTCTGTCACACTATAAAATGAGAAAAAAGAGGACTGAGTTTCATCATGAATCAAACAGGTCGGCCGATTATATATAGAGTACCATCCCCAGATTGTGCTATCAGTTTGGACTCACCGTTGGGACGGGGGCAGCAGCTGGTCACGAACATGCTGGACGGCCAAGTAAGACTCTTCTCCTTTGGCCTGGTCATGGTGCTCTTGCAACAGCTCTGAAACACAACACCATTCATTTATACAATTAACCCTTTGCATCCCTCTTTCGAAGGAAACAACAACTGCATACAAAAAAATAAAGCTTATCAAAATTATTTAACAAAATACTTCCCCAACATTAGTTAAACTTGTAAACAAGCCATTATATTGAAGAATGAATCTAGTTTCCCTGGGCATCATTTGTCATAACAAAATGTTAAAAAAAATAATTACAGAGGACTCTTCTTTTTTTATTTCTTTTGCAACTTAAGCAACTCAACAAAATCTAGATACACTCATGATGGATTAATCTCGATCTCACACTTCACTATCGACATTTACTGAATTGTCTTCATTTTCACTTAAACAAATAGGGTTGTTGATCAAAGAATGGAGAAAATGAAATGGAACCAGAGTTCCCCCTCGTAACTGAAAAATATTGACAAAATGCCATGCGGTAAAAAACTGCCTTCAGTTTGAAATGTATGTTTCCAACTACTTCCCTTCAAATGATTCTGCACATAGAATCACAGTTAAAGAGCTCAAGTAGAGTTCCCTCACTTCATATGATCATAACCAGGCGCAAATGTAAGCACGACACAGATTTTCACCAGACGCACCGGTGCGCTTTCGATTAAAGGATGATTGGAAAATACATTTGTTTGTTGATTGTTTTAGTGTGCTTCCAACAGCTTGTGTCACATCAATGCCAAGAGAGAAAGTAAGATGGTGGGATTAGTAAAAAAAATTGAAAGAAGAATGTCCTACAGAGACATTATCCACAGAGATGTCTAAAAAAAATATTAAATGTCAATATTCAACTCCCCCAACCGCCCAAAAAAAACAACAAACAAACAAAATATAAATACTTTCCAACACATAAGAAGAAAGACAAAACATGGAGAAAAAAACAGCATAGAGCTGTAAGGTGTTATTGGTTGACCAGACAGCATTGTTGAATCAAGGCGCTAATTGAATGATAATCATGTATGCTTTTCTTGGTGCGTATATATTTTTTTCCTCTACCACTCAGTTAAAAATGTAAGTTAGGCAAAGCGTTCAATATTTTGAAAGATTCAGTGGTTCATTCTCAATTCTTCACAAGTCTTTTTAATACCTATCTTAATATCAATGTCTCAGTTTCTTCCTATAAGACTTCCAATTTGTCTAGATATGCTTACTTTCAACAACCACGACAAAAGAGAGAGTGACATTTGCAGGTGCTTAATTTGACTAATCTACAGCTATTGGATACAATTTCCCTTTGACAAACAAAGAAATTTGAAGAAGACAAGGCGAAAAGATGGCCTGTTGATAATCATCCAAATGAGTTAAGTTGAGACTGGTCCAAATGAGTCCAACCTGAACTTAGAAAAATGAAGCAACAAAAATCAAAATCATCAAATCTTATCTACTGCTCTGAATAAGATTCTGAATGAAGTGCTGAGATATTGAGCTCAGTCCAAAAAATAATGAGTAGAGTGTCTCATCCTATGCAGGGTTCATATCATGAGCAAACACTATTAAATTTGACGGTAGTGAGCAAGTGTTATGAGTCAAAGGGGTTAAAACCTCTTCCCCAAGCCAGGAGTGGAATCTAGACTTAGATGAGAGGCAGGTCTTTTACCACTCTCTTATTGATAAAAATTCTCACCTATAATCTTCTCCACCATAAGGAACACGTCAGCTTGTTCCCTCTCCTTAGCCTTCAGTCTGTGTTTGATGTAGTAAGATAGCAACACGCCAACAACAATGACTGTCAGAAGGTAAAGGAATTAGATAAGAAAAAGATTATTAACAAATGATTTTGAGCATCAGAGAAGTCAGAAATTTTAACTCTACTTCCTAAGCCTGTTCAGTACTTTTTATAGGTATTTGGGAGGAGTTTGACAATAATGTTTAATAAGCAAAGGGAAAAATCACACCAATGCAATTTTCAGTATTGGCATGTTAATATCATGACTAAAGTTAACTATGCATATTAAGTGCTTAAGGCAAGGGCTTTGGAGTTGAAGCTTATCCCACAGTGAAAACTTACTCAGAAAAAGGAGGAAAAGTCCATAGAGCACCGAAATAAACGACCTCTCCAGACGGCACCAGAATCCCATAGTGGCCACAGAAGATTCCAGTTTGTACAATTCTTCTACAGTTTGTGCCTCAGTATCATCTTGCCGTAACAATCTAAAAAAGACAACAGAGAAAATCAATAATGACTAGAAAATACCTTATTATGTAAATTTGACATTGACACGCAGCAACCATTTCACACAGAGTAAGCCAAACCTTCTTTTCAAATGACAATAAATAAAAGAAAAAAAAAAAAAGAAGACACCCAAATCCATTACTCCTCACCATATTCTAAAAAGAACAAAACAAATCCCATCCAAATGATTAAAAACGAATTGTGAATTCATTAAGCAGGGATGTAAATGGCAGATGAAAAAAAATTGGAAAATATCTCAGTGATTACAACCCCCCCTCCCTCAACTTTCACCCATGACCGCAATGCCCCCCAGTTTGATGTTATAACTACAAGGTACCAGACCCATAAATCCTCATTTCATTTCATTATCCAGTACCCTTTTACCATTACAGTGTACAGTCTTATTGAGACGGAATTTCTCTGGATCTTGCCATCAAGTCAAGCAGGTGATCAGCCCACTGTGACCTTTTGGTGGTAGTGGACAGATTTCAATTTTGCCCGGACAGCGGCCTTGCGGTCTACTCTTTTCGATTTCCAACTGCCAAGGGTTCTTTAACGTGCG
>JAUEKY010050868.1:0-11232 GCA_031833965.1 Scyllaea pelagica
TTTGATCGCTAAAACCCCAAGAACAACCCCGTAGGCCACTCCCCTGATCTCTACAACATCGGTAGGTGGGATCTAGAGCCTAGTCTTATCGGAGACGGACGATAAACCCGGAGGTCCCGTATGCACGTTGCGCACGTTATAGAACCATTGGCAGTTGGAAATCGAAAAGAGTAGGCCGAAAGGCCGCTGATACAACGAGTTTTAAGAGAAAATTGCTTCTGTTGAATAGTACATTCTTCCCAAGTAAGAGAGAACATAATAAATGTGGAGCTGGATAATGGTTAGAAATACTAATAATGATTAGAATAATGATGATGATGGTGATCATGACGATAAGGAGGAAGATGAGGAGGATGGTGGTGTTGACCATGACGATGATGATAATGGTCGTGGTGGGGATGGTGGTGGTGACGATGACAACAATGGAAACGATGATGATGATGATGATGATAATGACGATGATGACGACGACGACGACGAGGTCAACGAAAATGACGACCATGACATTATATTTAGTAAGCATGACAACGCAGCCGGAAGGGTGTGCTGGTAACGTACAGCACGTGAAAACAAAACAACATGACGACAATTCAATAAGGAAGTGCGGTGAACCGAAAACGGATCTTTGAGCTCTTGGCTCACATTTTTTTCTTGGTGATCTAGAGTGTGTGAGAAGAAAAAGTAACTGGTTCCCCACAGGCTGCGTATCTGCCTACCGGCTTCGTTGGCGCACTTGGTTGAGCGTCCGCCTCGTAACTGGGAGATGGCGGGTTCAATTCCCACACCGCAACATACCTAAGTTGTAAAAATCGGTTTTTTAGCAGCTGCCTGCCTGGCGTTCGGCATTATGGGAACAGTGCTGAAACTGGTTGAGTCGGTGTCAGTATAATGTGACTGGGTAAGATATTTGTGTGAGTCTTCCATTTATCTCGGTGTGGCAGCACGCTGTCATGTCCAGAGTGCTCCGCCGGCGATGTGACCTAAATTGTGTAGAAGCAGGCGTTAAACCATAACGTTAAAACGTTTTTTATTTCTAAAGCAGTAAATGACCGGCTTTGTTGGCGCAGTTGATTGAGTCTCTGCCTCACAACTGGTAGGTGACGGGTTCCGTCCCACGCTGCCACATACTAAAGTCGTAAAAATCGGGTTTTAGCAGCTGCCCGCCTGGTGCTCGGCATTATGGGAACATGGCTCTAAGACTGGTTGGTCCGTTGTCAGTTTGATGGGTGAGATGTTCGTGTGAGTTCTCCCTTTATCTTTGTGTGGGAGCACGCTAACATATCCAAAGCGCTCCACTGGTGGTCAGCCTGTGCAGTGTTGAAAACAGGCGTTAACCCCATAACATAAAACGTAAAAGCAGAAAATGTCTAGCTACTCCTGTTCCCACCAGTGAGGATAGCAATGACAAAGTGCCACATCCTACCTTCATCCTGGTTAAACGTATGTGCTCCTGTTTGCCCTCCATTTATTCAATACTGAGTTCAGGACTCATCTTTCCTTTTTTTACTTTTCTTCTTTTACTTTATACTGCAGCCTCACCCCCTCTCAGGCATGATGGTACATGGGGTGCATTTGGTTAGAGGTTGTTGTAGGGCTGGTTACATGGAGAACACCTTCAGTTATGTATACTATTTTAACCTATTTTTACATTAAGCTTTAACGTCCCTTTTAATAGTGTTTAGGCCTTAAATATCACAGACAGAGTGCTCAGGACAAGTTAATATGCTGCCTGCCCTGTATAATGATAAATGGATGGCTCACTTGAATACCCCACCCAGTCACATTATACTGACACTGGGCCTACCAGTCTCAACATTGTTACCATGACCATAATGCCAAATGCTCAGTAGGACCTACTGTTTCCCAGGCAGACAGTCAACCACTATGAGCCAACAAACAGTGTGCCAGCAAGTAAAAAATCTTCTCTAGCCAGGAAAGAGAAAATGAGAATAAAAGGAAAATCAGAATGCATTTTTGACAAGCTGACGGATGTACATTTATTATTGATGAAGAGAAAAACAAATACATTCAATGCCAAATTATGAAGTTATACAAAATCTGAGCAGACAAAATTGGAAAGCGGTAATAATTGGTAATTGCAAATGAATAGAAAGAATTGCAAAGATGATGAGCTAGGATGACACATGATGCTGAACACAGTTCTGCTCCAGAAAAGAGAAGACAGTCACCACTTGTGCTGAAAAAGCTTATATCATCTCATTTAATATATTGAAAGCTACTCAAAAAGAACAGATTTGGTTAAGACATAGTGCAGTAGTAGATAGCTTTGCTTCTACATGCTGTATTAGGGAATAACAACCACTTTCACAAAAAAAACAAAAAAAACTTCCAGACATTCTTGTTATTTTACCTACAAAATCATTGAATTTAAAATTTGGCATCCAAAAACCTTTTCTGCCAGGATCAGAAAAGATTATCATAAAGTTTGATATTCAGAGGAGACTTTAGATAAAATCATGGCTTAGTCACGCAGTTTGCTCCATCTTTACAAGTTCTTAAATCTGCATACCTCTCCAGATATAAAATCCTCTCATCTTCAATTTGTTATGTTACATTTTTTCCAATGTATCAACCAATGGCCAGACACCATCTGCTTCATTCTGTTTGAGTGATTGGTTTCTGTTTGAAGTTTCAAGAACTGTCTGCTATAATAATAGCCTAAACAAATCATTGCACTAAGAAAACAAAACAAATCCAATAAAACAGAGGCAGGATTTTCAAACCCTGTTTTGCATTACGTGCCATTCTGTCACAACATTTGAGCAAATCATAACTTCCATAAACTCATAACTGACCCATGAAAACCAAATCTTACTAGTAATTGTCTGTGGGTTGGAAGTGATTACCATAAAGTATTCTTATCTGAGCCATACAATGAAGCAATAATGATACAAAGTGTGTTAGAGCAAATAGAGACAATTTAAAACTACCAGCTTCTCATGATGAAAATCAATTCTTTCACAAAATAGCAGCTTAAAATATCTCAAAGAAAGTTCCTCACTGCTGCAACCAAAGAAGGAATGGCGCAAAGAGGACACAATAATCTCAAGTGATAAAAATCAGAGACATTGAATCTAGTCTATGTACATGCTGACAGAAAGAAAAAGTGTTTAGAAAATGACTGCTTGAACTACAGAGAAATACAACCAACCTAATGGTTTTGCAGTTGCAGGAAATCAAGGCAAGTACTGCAGGTCAAAAGCTGGTTGGATGAATGATGGTTTCATTCATAGACCTTGATGAACAAATTTTGTTAGCATTTCTTTCCCAAGAGTTTTATTCATAGACCTTGATGAACAAATGTTTTGTAAGCATTTCTTTCCCAAGGGTTTTATTCATAGACCTTGATGAACAAATGTTTTGTTAGCATTTCTGTCCCAAGGGTTTTATTCATAGACCTTGATGAACAAATGCTTTGTTAGTATTTCTTTCCCAAGGGTTTTACTCATAGACCTTGATGAACAAATGCTTTGTTAGCATTTCTTCCCAAGGGTTTTACTTATAGACTTTGATGAAGAAATGCTTTGTTGGCATTTCTTTCCCAAGGGAAAACTCATCCTTGTAATCCTTTTTTTTTTCATAAATTTTCAAGCAAGAGCACTTTGATTTCATACATTGATGCACCTGGCATGAAATATAATCTTGGAGAGTAGACAGAGTAGTTGATCTCATCTTCCAATTCCTTATAACATTTGCTCTGTTTTATATCAAGGAGCTTTTGTGGTGACCTGCTGATTACTTCATTCATGGATTAAGCATCTAATATTCTAAAAATAGATGTCTGAGTCAGAAATCATTTTTATCATCCATGAAATAACCATTAAAGTGGTGTTTTCCTGACCCAAACTATCCCAAGGTGCTCAAGTTATTTCCTGACACAAGATAGAGAATGTTGGATTCTACATGACTGTCAGCATAGACACGACAATACACATCCACAGGGGTATTTAGAATATGAAAAAAGCTGTTAATTAAAAAGCAGGCATATATATTGTATGTATAGTATATACAGCAGACTGATAGCAGAGACAGGCTGATAATGATAAATCTTAACATATATGTAATATATATATCATCATAATATATCGATGAAACATTAAGTCTGACATCATTTGCTGCGAGTAAAATGAGCTTTACGACAAGATCAGTCAGTCTCTTGTATTCAGCACACGTGAAAAATCTTCATACATAATAATGGCATATCATTATGAGCGGCAAAACTTTGTGAATGAAAACGTCAAGATTCTGAAAATAAAAATAAAAATGTGACCTTACATTTTCAGTATTTTCACATCTTAAGAATAAATGACACCGAATGTTGGGACTGAGATGTTCAGGAAACGCAGATGAAATCTTTATCGAGTCACAGTTACTTTTACATCAAGTTGGTTTGTATCAAAAGCAATGATTAAGGGAGGAGTGAAAACAAACACAATTGGTATTGCAAAATTAAGGCAAAATGACAGCATATTTCTTTTCTTTTTTCTTTTTTTTAATTTTTTTTGGGGGGAGGGTTGCCTCTTAGCTTTAGCCTGCATCAAGACGAAAGCAAACCTAAAATGAGCGAAAAACCAAAGGATGGTATATATATATATTTTTAAAAGCTGACTTATGAAAATTATAGTTGGTGGCAAAAAGACTTCAGTCCATTTATAAGAGCAGGGCAGATGCTTGCAACTGAAAATCAATGCCTTTATTTCAAAAACAAGTCTGAGCAATTCAGCATTTCATTGACTTTTAGATATGTCTCTATCGTCATATGGTATAACAATGCCCTATAAAACAACTGTTTTTCAAATCTCAAATGAAAACACGCAAGTACAGGTGTGGGAAATCTTGAAAAAAAAATATGCTTTGTAAAAAAACTGCCATTTGGGAACCAGGAACATGGGAAAATAATGAATTCTATCGTGTGGTAATATTTGCTTATTGAAATTCTGACTCGTGCTTTAATAGAAATTATAGATCTGAGTTACACAGTTTCAGCAAACTGGATAGCCACAAAGTATTATCAAAATTAACTTAGATATTCCTTACAATATGCAAAAAGTACGTTGATAAAAATGTATATAATATAAATTCAATATTCAATTAAAAATTTCAAATACATTATTTTCTTAAACATGAATGAGTTTTGGGTTGAAATATACTGACACAATGAAATCAGTGTACAGTAGAGGAAAAAAAAGAAAATCACAGATGCGAGTGAGGTCTACCACTAACATACAAAATGGCAACACAAACAGAGTGGAGGATTTCACATCCAACTGCCGAGCTGAGAGTAAAAATTTTCATGCCTTTCACAGTCCTTTGTCCCAGAGTTGGAGAGTTAGTTAAGTTGTCTCAAGCGATTTGATTGGATAGAAAGTGCCAAGTATCATTAGGTAGCTGCCCAAAACAATTAAATCTTTAACTATATATATCATTATTTGATCACAAAATTCCTAAATCTTTACACATACATAATCAATTTCTTATAAAGAGGCTTTGGAAAAAGATAAAACAATCTTTCAACATTTCAAAACTTATGCAACAAACCAAAGCTTGGATTCAGATGGGCGTGAAATATTCTAACAAACATTTTTGCTTATTACATCAAGTTTTTCCTAATATCAGCTCACCTGTAAAACCATGACTGGGAGTTATAACACAAATTAAAGGTTGAATCTCAGATGTTCAATAATAATGATGATTAATCAATTTTACCTTTCAAAGTAGTTAGTATTTGTTTTCATAAAACGGAGAGAAAATTCCTCAGGTTGATGAAGGTAACAGATTCCATAAACAGTTTAAATGATAAGATCTGAGAATTTCCTTAATCTACGAGAAGGTCTTTCTCACAGTAAAGCAAAGGCCATGCAGACGAAAGTATTGAAAGGTGTCACATGTTCTTTTTCAGCTGTTTAAGGGTATCTTTATATAAAAAAACAACCTCATTTAACATTTCCATGTTACACTAAAAGTTAAAAGTCAGAAGGCTGGTTACCAGAAAACGATTTTGCCCAGGAAAGAAAAGAGTACCTGCTACATTCTTACAACCATCAATATGATGGTCAGACCATGATCCGTGAATGTATTACCCAATCACTTTAGTGATTCTAGCATATTTCAATCTATTGTTATAATAGCAATGATTAAAAGGAAAATAACCTAAAATTTAAGAAGACACATTGAGAGCAGAACAATAACCCAGTTTTTTAATGATAAAATGTAACAACGTCTCCCAGTATGTTTGTGTTAAGAACTCCATGACATCCGGTTCATTGATGAATCCTTGGGGTTTTTTTGTTGTTGTTTTTTTTTAAATAAATATTTTAATCCAAAGCAGCCATTTTCTAAATGTTGAAAAATCTAGCTTATCTTTAAGACACAAAAACTCATTTCTATTACTATGAGAACCTGTAAGTGAGTCTGCCCTTTCTCAATATAAAAGATAGCTCTGAATATCACAAGCTAAAATCTGAAGAAAACAATGACAAGCCATTATATGCACCTTAGGGTGTTACTGCTCTTAGAAAGAAAATAATTAAGAAAATGGTTGGCGTGAAAGAACATAAAACAAAAGGAGTGCCATCAAATAAAAAACTGAGGCTTGATTGAATAAAGGTGTGAATATTTCTTATGGCAATGTATATAATATTGTTCCTCTAATGTGATGATGATGTCAATAACAAAGTGGCTCATGATAAAATAAAATCTTAATAAATGAGACCAAATGAAGTACACATCTTATCTATTTCTTGAAAAAATATTTATAGTTTTGCTTTCCATCTCTCACTTTAGGCTTCAATGTAATGGAAAATCAAACAAACAAACAAAAATAATTGCACAAAACATAATGACAAATCACATGGTAAAAAAGACCTCTCTAGTCTCTAGATGTCTTCACGCTCTGATGAATCTCCATTGAATTGACCATTGTTCAAACCAAGCTTTTGGAGTATTTTCATCAACTAAAACTATGAATTATTTACAAATGGTAATAATGGTGACAATAAGAGTAAATAAGTCTGTTGAAAAGTGCAGTGACCCAAACTGCAAATTTATAAATTCTAAACTTTTGCGAAAAGCCTAGAAAGCCCTAAAAAACCAAATAAATAATCTAAAAAAACCACCAAATATCATTTACTCCTTAACTGTAAGTACTTTTGTAATTTGATTTGTGAAAATCTGCAAATCATGAATCAACAAATTTTGCATATTCCAGAAAAAAAAGAATTAAGAAAAAGAAAAAAAAAAAGAAAAAGAGCTTTTTAATCTAGAGGGTCAACCAATGCTTTTAACAACCTTGAGATGTGTTGAGAAATAAGCACGATGAATCAAGATGAACTCATGGTTTACATAAAGCTGTAAAAATCCATTGTTGTATTGTTGTCACAGTCATTCCCCATATATCTTGTAATATGTAGTCAAAGTGATGGAAATAAAATGTTTCAAAGCACATATATTGCAAAATGTCTTTAAATATATAAAAATAAAGAAATTGATCCAAGCTAGGACGGCCTCTGCCACACTATTCAAGCTCTATGAATGAAACACGGACTGTAATGGAGTGGCAGCGGAAAGAGTGGAGAAGATGGAGTAGATGCCCTAATACATTAAACTGCCTTGGAGTTCCATTGCATACAGTAGACACCAACTTTCCATGATAAAAAGATAAGAAATGTACCCTTTAAAACACAAAGTTACATCCTAAAACAACCTTGTTTACAAGCTTTAGTGATTGTTCAATTATGAGTGAGTCTTTTTTTTTTTTTTTCAATTTTATTGAGTTATTGAATTTTTTTCATCTTAATTCTGGATAAGAAAACTTTAATTAGAAATGAATAGGAAAATAGTTCAATTAAGCTCACATAAAAGAGACGATGAGTAAAAGATACAAATTTTCCTAAAAAATAATCTTAAATTCTTAAAAGCCCAGGAGAAGAACGGAACTCCATCCTCATATTTCACTTCTTCAGTCATGGAATTTATTGCACAATTTGAAAGCAACTATTAAATTCTGGTCCCAAAGAAAATAAATTATTGTAAGTGACTCCTAAAAAAAATTGATGGCCAAGTCTTCTACACCATGAAGACAATCCGCTCTTCTCCTGGTCTTTTTCTGGACTGAGAATAACAAGGCATGAGTCCAGTTGAGCTGCAAATTTCTCTCTGAATCTCTCAGCACCGTCTTCCTGACCCTTGGTGATTAAGACTTTTGCCCGTTGGTGTTGTCATCCAGGCCGTTACACACACTTCTGGCGCAGCACACCTGCCAGTGGCTGGTCACACACCTGGCCTACATGTTGGTATCCACCATCGAATGCTTGGAGTTGCGCACTTCCTCCGTGTCGTAGGCATTGAGGGTGGCGAAGCGGTTGTCCTGCAGGTGCTTGATGTTGGCTGATATGGACATGATGAAGAAGATCTGGCACAAACAGGAAACAAACAAAAATTAAACAAAATCCTTCACTTAAACTGAAGTTTTTAAAATCTTGAATGGCAACTAACTTTCTGCAAATTAAATTGTCAGGATAAAGTACAGTAACATGTATTTCTCAGAATTTTTATTTTCATGAAAAATATTCAGGTCAAAACACAGACAGACGGATCATTGTGAAAGGACATTAAGGTGGAAATAGACATAATATCAATATATGTATAGATGAACACACCTCTTGGATCCTTTTAAAAGGTTTTTATTCTTTTTCCCCTTTCCTGTTGTGCCACACTTACCAAACTGTTGGTGATAAGGAAGGATCCGAACAGTGCGATGCCATAGCACACCAGAAGGTTCTCCGTCTAGAAGGGAGGAACGAAACAAGGGAAAAGATGAATGTCAATGAAGTATCTTCCTTAAGTATTTTCTTTAAATTATTTGAGTATAATAGCTTGCAAAGAAGGGAATATCAGCAGCTTCTGTTTGAATGCACCTGCATTGTTTTACATACTGTTTATGGAGCATAACTAATGTACTATTCACACAACTCTGCCTTATTTAATGCCATATCACATCAGAGCATGGTCATAAATTTGAAGTAGTCCATCTTTTTGGCTCATCCTTTCTTATTGATGAAATGAAACAGAAAAGTGACATTTGGTCACCATCACACTGCAGATTATTTCCCTACTTTGACCTGGTATGCAATAGGTTGAGTGAGAAACTAAAGGTGGGATCTCTAGGTAACCTGACAAACACATAAGCCACTAAACTAAAGATGCCACAAGACCTGATCAGTTAACTCTTTCAGCGCTAAGCCCATTTAGCCAGTTTGATACCAAGTTCCTGGACTTTTTGGCTGCAATCTACAATAACATCCCTTACTCATTTGAAACAGCCAATCAAAAAATCACAGAAACTGCGCAAGGCTACTGTCTCTTTATTGACAGACATGGACTTAAGTCTTTTTATTGAAAATATCACATTACCTATTTAAACAGAAATCTGAATAGCATTGTCAAAAATGGATATATCTGTGGTCAGGGCCACATCTATGGAGAAATCACAGATATATCTGTGATCAGGGTGGGATGAGTAAACAAAATTTCAACCTGTTTCCAGTGAAGTATCATCACTATATTCATGGTGTACTCAAATGTAAAGCTGTCTACATATATCACAATATCATAGGAAAATATGCTCCCAAAAAGCCTCACTTTTTCTTGGAATTCATCCAAAGATTCTCCTGTGTAGTTCTTGGATTTGAAACCTGGAGAGACAAAAAAACAACAACAAAAAAACACAGCGGGTTACTACACAAAACAAAAAGATTACTTCCTATGCATTCTTTGTAGAGAGAGAGATATCAAAAGATCATTAATATTGTTTGATTCCATTGAACATTTCAAGACCTGAAAATCTCCTTTTTTCTGCTCAAATTGGGTTTTTTCACTATTTCCTATTTTCTCTCTTTTTTTTTTCTTTGAAAATGTACAACATGAACAGACCAGCTTTCATGATCTTTAGTAGTGTGTGCATACATTTCTATTTTACAGACCCCTCTATATACCTACATTTAAAGGTAAAAAATTCACCTTTTATGCTTAATCCGGGAGATGAAAATTCTTTTGAGAGAAAGATAAAAAAGGCAGATTTGGTAACGACAACATCCATAAATTAGTTCCATACAGCTGCAATTAGTATCAGCCTATGTGCCCCTGTGTTGTAGACTCTTGGATTTGTGATTGTAAGGCTGCGAGTTCTACACCAGTTAGCAACAGTGCAAGCTTCCTGTTATTCAAAAGGCTCTTTACCCATATTTTTCACACTCAACACAGGTGTAAATGAGTATCTAGCTGACCACAGTGCTGTCGCTATCTGGAAAAAAAAGTAATTGCGCCTAGCAGCAGGCTGCATGCCTCGTCCCATCTGTTTCATGTTGCTGTTCGCTGGGACCTCTTGTATTGTAAAGTGCTATGCACACAACTAATGGATATTAAGCAAAAAAATATTTGAATGCTCTCTCTACTACAGTTAATGATTACATTACCTCAGCCACTCTCTTACTCTTACCATAGATGTAAAGATAGATAGATTGCATGACCTTATAAACAGTTTTTTCTTTTACCATAGATGTAAAGATAAGTAGATTGTACGACCTTAGACTCACTCTTACTCTTCTATAGATGTAATGATTGAAGGATTGCTTGACCTTAGTCACACTGTTACTCTTACCATGGATGTCAAGATAAAAGGATTACATGGCCTTATGCATAGCTTCACTCTTACCATAGATGTAAAGACAGATAGATTACACGACCTTAGACACAGCCTTACTCTTACCATAGATGACAGGATTGAAGGAGTCCCGGTCCACGATGATGAAGTTGAGGATGAAGACGAGGGGCGTGCCCAGCAGGGTGGTGGTCAGGATCCAGAGGGCGGCCAGGATGTAGCAGAACACCATCACCTGCCACCAGAGCAACAACCACAGCGACAAATTTAGTGAATAGGATATAGAACTATAAATATATGGGACCAGGTACTCATTGTTTATAAAGATAAATGTAATGGAATGGTCTGATGAAGTCTTAGATGTCCAAGAGAAAATGTGTATTCTATGTTTTTCTGTATGAGTGTGAGTTAGTGAGTGAGTGAGTGAGCGTGTGTGTGTGCGCGCGTGTGTGAGTGTGTGAAAAAGACACAAACACACACACGCACACACAGAGAGAGAGAGAGAGAGAGAGAGAGAGAGAGAGAGAGAGAGAGAGAGAGAGAGAGAGAGAGAG
>JAUEKY010050979.1:0-11232 GCA_031833965.1 Scyllaea pelagica
TCTCTCTCTCTCCCTCTCTCTCTCTCTCTCCCTCTCTCTCTCTCTCTCTCTCTCTCTCTCTCTCTCTCTCTCTCTCTGCATGATTGCACGTTAAGCTAACTAGTTAGTAGTGCCATACGTAATATAGTTAATACAAAGGCTGTGCATCTTGCTTATCATCACTTGTTTTATTATCACTGTTAACGGCATCATCACCACCATCGTCGTTGTAGTCATCATCATCATCATCATCATCATCATCATCATCATCATCATCTTCATCATCATAATTAGTATAAAATCATAATGATCACCATCATCATCATCATCATCATCATCATCATCATCATCATCATCATCATCATTGTCATCATCGTAATCATTGATATGCTATCATTGTAACGATGGTTATGTTATGATCATGATGATGATGAGAATGATAATGGCGATGGTGTTGATGATGATTTAGTTACCCGTGGACTTAAATGTATAATACCCAATCCTTCAAGCAGTGTTGATCATTTAAGTAATGATCTCATGGCTGAGAATCATTTGGGTTTATCTCATCTATCAAGTGATGATGAGTTTCAAGTCGATTATTTCATTACATACATCAATCCTATCATTATTAGGACTATCATATTAACTTCAGTCTCATTTTAATATTATTTTGCCAGAATCTGTGCTAGCGGTCACTGACACCGAAGATTACATGTTTCAGAAAGTCATAGTGGTGAGAAATCTATTAGAAGTAAGAAGATATCTGGAAAGATTATTCAATTTCTAATTGCACTGCCATGGGATAAGCGCAATGCTTGATCGAAATTATTCAAACATCTGATATGTTATTATTTCTATAATTGATATCACGTTTGTGCTGGCGAGATATTTGATATTTATAAAACGATTCACGTGATTTTTGGTTCACCTCATCTGCCTTGTCTAGACTTCTTCCTTTCTGCCGCTTCTCATAGGTGATTAAAACACATTATGGCGTTGTATTGCGTCAAATAAGCTTGATTAGAAATATTCAGTTGCTTGCTTGTTTACAACTTGTTGATTGTTTAAATGTCAAGGTCATTAGGCAGATAGAATTTGCCGCATTGAGAATACGCGTGGTTTGAAGCGATTCCCTGGAAAGATGTGGAAAAACCAAGTGTGTAATCATTACGCAGTTCTTAGCAAGAAAGAAATAACAAGTCAATTTGTTTGTCTGTTTGTTTGTTTCTTGAGGGTATTATGGCACTATCGGCACAATTTAGGCCATTTCAGCACCTGAACAAGTCAATGAAAAGTCATTTGCATTTCAGTGTTGAATATTAAAGATATTCAACAGGCAGGGGTAGAGATAGAAATGGTATCTTAGGTTATGATGTCACCTAAAAATGCCACTTTACTAACAAATTTCTTGTTGATTCAGTCATAGATGAACCTTTATTAGAGACGCTGCAAAATTGGTGAGTGCAAGTGTGGATAAGCAAAATATATGGAAGTAGCAATAAGAATATTATTCAACAAGGGGAGTTAAAGAGAGAAGGAAAAAAGGGGGTGGGGGTGGGGGTGGTACTTCCAAAGGACGAACTGCGCTGTTTCGTGAGAGACTCATCTGTCGCCACTTGTTTTAGTTTTAGATTAATTCATGTTCTTTAACGTTATGGGTTAACGCCTGCTTCAACACTTTGTCGGTCTTATCGCCAGCGGAGCGCTCTTGACATGTTAACATGCTGCCACATACAGATAAATAAACGGAGAGCTCATACGAACACCACATCCATACTGGCCAACCAGTCTTAGCGCTGTTCCCATAATGGCGAACGTCAGGCGGGCAGCGGCTACAAACGATTTTCACGACTGAAATCATTTCGTTGGATGACGTTGGATCAGTATGACTAAGTGTTTAAAGCTGTCTTTGGTTGGTTTGCGACATGCGTTGAATCCATTTTCAGTTAATCCGTATCATACCATCACCGTGTCGATCGTTCTTAGGAATTTCATAGGATGTGACCATGGATTATACCAACTGCGGCCTGTCACTTATGAGGTAGACATTCAACTATGTGAGCCATCAACGACGCCAATTAATCTGAATGGAGCATGGTTTTTCAAATTGTCTTTGGGTGTTCCTTAGCTGGCGCTTTTTGGAGACAATTTCCTTTCATGCGCATTTGGGTTTTTTCTTTTAGCAGTTTTATTCGAATATTCCATTTCTAGTGGCTTCGCTGTGTCTTTTTATCATCCGTGGCATGTTTGGCGAACAGCTTTAAGTGATTTTGATGCTGTTTCTATTGGTTATCTTGTTAATTCCGTGGCCTAAAGGGGGTGTTTCATTCACAAGCCGCTGTAATCTTTACTAGTATTATCATAAATGATGAATGGCTGTGATGCATGAATGCATATTCTTTTGTCAGTTCCCTTTTGTACTGTCAAATGGCAGTGTGGGCACCCGACATAATATTTGACACCAAAATGTGCCAAAAGTGCAAACCCAATCTGATGTCAAACAAAAATCAGGAAAACTCTTAGCCAAGAGATTGAGATTAGAAGGTGGCTAGCCCACTGTGCACACTGTTGAATGACTCAAAAAATACACATTCATGTGTACATCTAGGACGGTCAAACAAATGTTAATGAAGCCTGAGATTGGATTTGCAACCTTATCTACAAAGATACGCTGCTTAGCCGCTCATCATCATCGTGGTTCCATCTCTCTGCAGAGGTTGGAGGTCATGGTCCACCACTTTTCTCTTTCCTGTGCCAATTCGTTACATTCTTCCATCTACTTGGCAGTTATTGATCTCATGTTCCCAATCCAACACTGCCTTTGGCGTCCCTTGGCTCTTTTATCTTCTACTTTTCCCTCCATCGAATCTCATTATACTATCACCAGCTAAGCCACTACAGGAAAATGAATGCACATGTCATCAGTTAATCTTGTATTGATTTCGCATGTTGAGAACTCATATGGATTGATTAGTTTTATGGTATTCTCTTATTAGTCAGCAAGTGCTTATTGTAAATTTCTATGATGCCTATAACTCCGGAGCCCTTAACCGATGCTGTTAGCTTAAATAGTTTTGCGTCCGCCTCGTACACCCGGTAGGTTGTGTGTTCAATCCCATGCCGCGACATACCCAAGTCGTAAATTAAAAATCGTTTTAGCAGCTAACTTTCTGGCGTTCGACATCATTGGAACAGTGCTACGAATGCTTGGACCGGTGATAGTATAATGAGGTTCGGTGGACATTCAGGTAGAGTCTGTGTGAAACATGGCAAGATGTCCAGAACGCTCCACCAGTGATGTGATAATGATATGAAGTGATGAATCAAGACATTAAACTTTAACATTAAAATATCAATCGCTTCTTTTATCAAATGACCTTGAGTCTTAAGCAAAATAAACCATTGTCCTTTATCATCAATGAGCTTTCTTGAATATTAAGCTCTTTTTATTCCTTATTCCTTCTTATGACCGACCGATCACTATCTCAAAGTGTTGAGCAATTCGTCTGGGCCCTTCATGCGTACATATGAAAAGGCACATTTACTTGCTGGCCGTTCAATAACCAGTCATTCAAAACAGGGAGCTCTCACCAACAGATTTCAATTATCCCTTGTAAAAGATGCTCATGTACAAAATTAAGCACCAGTGCTAAAGCATTTGAGAATGGCAGGCTGAATAGTATTCGATATATAAGATTTAAAAAGTCATAAAAAATCAAGTTTTAGCGGTGCCTGTAACTACTTTTGGAGACACATTTTTAGTTTATAATAGACAAGTTGACACGTGCGGCTTTGTGGTCTAGTGGTAGACTCTTTGGGCTTGTGATCGTGGGGTCGCAGGTTCGATTCACCCATCGGAGACGGTACAAAGTTTAGTCCTTGCAAAAGGCTCTTTACTAACATTTTCCCTTTCCACTCAGTTGTGAATGAGTACCTGATCGCTAATAGCGTTGTGTCTATCCGAAAAAAATGTACTAGCACCTAGCAGGCTGCTTGTCTTGTCCTATTTGTTTCATGTTGCTGTTGGTCTGGGACCCCTTGTAAAGCGCTTTGAGCACGTTTAGTGGATATTGCGCTATATATAAATGCTCTCTCCAAGTTAGAGTTGTGTTAGCAAGATATCAAGCTTCCCAACAGAGGAAATGGATGGCTCGCTAAATAACCCATTCGTATACAGCATACAGTATACTGACAACGGGCTAACCAGTCTTTTCGAACTGCAGTGTTATTCCCATACAGCCCTACACAAGACATGACAGCTGCTGAAAGGCCAATTTATTGTTATTATCATGAAGTGTCCGGGAATCAACCCCCAACCCTTCTATCCAAGGTTAACACCTTATTCGAAGGAGTCAACGGCCGACTCTGGTAAACAATGAGTCAGAGAACTTCGCAGCAAGCTGCCAGAGCAAAACGACCAAATATCCTTGAAGCTATCCAAACAAACTCTTTCTTTTTTCATAGTCATATTCATTCTTCTGGTTTGGACCATTGCAAAAGGCATTTAAGTACAGATGGTTCATACCATAATATCACCACAATAATATTAAGGCTGAACCATAAAAAGGAGAAAAATTTGATCGGTGTTTGTAACGAAGAATGCAAACAATAACCCTTTAAATCCGCAAGGAATGGAAACAGTCTTGAGAGAATCCCCCACTGACAGGCAAGGAATTCTCTGGATTTGTTTGTTTACCGCCCCTGGAACATGGTTTAGGCTGCGTGTCCGCCAAAACAGAAACCGTTAGTTTTTTTTTTTCGTGCGGCAGACAATGAATATCTGCCCAAGTCGAGCGACGCCCCCCCCCCCCCCCGGCCCAAAAAACCAAAGGAAAAAAACAACAATAAGATCCAACCCTGTCCAAGATGTAAGATACAAAGCATTGGTTGAACGATGGCTTTTTCGAACTAATTTTCCATCATTTTATAAGACTAGTTGACACCCTCCCTCCCCTCCCCCTATACAAACATCCGGCAACCCCCCTCCCCCCTCCCCCTCGGACATCATGTGTTACAAAGCACACTTGTTCTGTTTGTAGTTTTGCATTATTCACGTTTGCTGAACAAAATAAATCTTGACTTGAAAACCTCCACTGAACGTCTTGACTTGGCTTAGAAATGATGTAGTTCGCATTAACCATTTTGATGTCTTAACAAATGCATTTATAAGTTTCAGTTATTAATTTAATAATACTTCTTCTTCTTTTTTTTTTCATCTGCACATTTCTCCTCCTCCTCCCCCTCCTCCTCCTCCTCCTCCTCCTCCTCCTCTTCCCCTTCCTCCTCTTTATCATCATCATCATCATCATCATCAACATCATTACCGCTGTTGCTCAAATGTTTTAACACTTTAAATGGCGCTACTTAGGTACATGATTTATACCGGAAAACGACCAACAAACATAATATCTTTCTGTGTGTAAGAGAGAGAGAGAGAGAGAGAGAGAGAGAGAGAGAGAGTGTGTGTGTGTGTGTGTGTGTGTGTGTGTGTGTTCCTGACATGGTGTTGCTTTGCTTGTTTACTTGATTTCCTTTTCATTGGTTCTATTTTTGTTGTTTCTCGCGGAACTCAACGCATATATCTCACCCTATCACAATACCGAACATGAGCCAACCAGCCTTTGCCATTTCCCCATTAAGCCGGTCGCCAAACTGGGCGGTTGCGGAAAACCATTATGGGCATGGGTAACCTAGTGGTTGATCCAACTGCTCCAATAGCATAGACTATTGCGTGATTTTGATTCTCTTAATTCCTTTCTATTCTGGAAGAGCTTTCATGTCCATTTGTTTTCAGTGAGAGGTTGCCTGACGAAAGGAGTCACAAGTCGGTAATATGAAAATCCCAAGCAAGATCATGTGCATTTAGGGGAATTATTCAAGTTTAATTTGCACTTTGAAATTTTATTACAACCAAAGTTATGGACGTTCTTGTGCATTATACCCCAAAGGTAAGAAATGGAGTTTGCCTATGTTTATATACACTTTAATGTACAATCAAAATGCATTGAGAGCAAAACATATAATTGCATACAATTGAATTATTATATAACATTACTTACTTACTCCCCTTTACGCCGGGTGGCATGTAGGGCAGCAACGAAGACCTTCCACTCCTCTCTGTTCTGAGCCATCCAATGTACGTCATGCCATGTTAAGTCCCCTTCCTTCATTTCGCTTGGAAACGTTCTTCTCCAAGTTATTTTCGGTTTTCTCCTCTTCCTTTTTCCTTCAGGTGTCCAATGCAGTGCAATTTTTGCTGTGTGGTGTTGTTCACGCCTCTGCAGGTGTCCAATCCATCTCCATTTTCTGCGTATTATGATGTTATCTACTGGTTTCATGTTTAATTTTTTACAGGTCGCAATTTGTTATCTCGTTTGGCCAAACAATTCTAAGGATTCTTCTTAGAGATTTTGTATGGAAAGAAGATGATTTACCTAGGTCACTTTCTGCCATTCTCCGGCATTCAGAGCCATAAAGAAGCACAGACAATACGCAACTTTCACATGATTTCATGTTTGTTGTTGTGTTGTATTCTTGTGATTTTCAAACACTCTTTAACTTTTGCATAACATTTCTGGCTTTACTTAAACGACTTCTGATGTCTTGATCTCCTCCTCCATCATTGGTGACGACAGAACCAAGATATGTAAACTTGTCGGTGTTTGATACATTTTGTTGAAAAACTTGTACCGGCATTGGGTTTCTAACAATGAGTGTCATAATTTCTTATTTTGTTTTATTGATTCTCAAGGCTATTTGTTGGGCATATTGGTTAAGTCTGGTGGTCTTTTCTTTCATATGCTCCTGTGTATGGGAAAGCAGTGCTATGTCGCCTCTCCATTGTTTTACGCATTACCCAATCTATTGCAAGATTAAATAATAATGATAACAAAACACATCCTTGTCTTACTCCTGTTTTCACCTCAAAACTTTCATCGCTGTTTCCAACTTAACAGGCCAAAACCACTTTACACAAAATATCTAATGCAGTGGATCTACTTGTAAGAAATGAAAAGGCAGGATTAAGAAAAAAAGAGGATGTATCGATCAAATATTTGCTCTAAGAAACATCATTGAACAATATACGGAATGGCAAAAACAACTTTACATCAACTTCATAGACTTCGAAAACGCCTTTGACGGAATTCATCGCGAGGGCTTATGGCGTATCTTACGGTGGTATGGGCTGCCAGACCACATTGTCCTATTAATATATAACATTAATCTAGTACACTTGCAAACCAAAACTGCGCAGTTTTCTGTTCTTTCCTCTCTTAAATTACAATAGGGCACTGATAAAGTATTGAGAGTGCACCTAGAGCGCATTCACCTTTTCTTGCGTTAGCGCATTATATTAGGATTTATAATGGGACAGTGCAGAAATGGAGAAAAAAGGTTCTGTAAAACTTATTCCTGTAAGAAGTTTTTGTTTCATTGTATAATGTCACTTTCAGCTTCTAAACAGGATATGCTATGACAGGCAACAATTTATCGTCACGAGAAAATGGTAAAAAACCAAGGAGAAAAGTCTGGAATTAGAATACTATAATGTTGAG
Source organism: Scyllaea pelagica (assembly GCA_031833965.1). Taxonomy (NCBI): domain Eukaryota; kingdom Metazoa; phylum Mollusca; class Gastropoda; order Nudibranchia; family Scyllaeidae; genus Scyllaea; species Scyllaea pelagica. The sequence continues at coordinate 7,536 of JAUEKY010050979.1, forward strand.
ATGTTAAGAGTCGTGGCATCTCCTTATCAGTCTAACTCATCTTATTTGAGATTTTGAAGTCAAGTTGACATTTTAAGAGTGTGGGAGGAACTCTCCTTTTCAGTTTACACAAGGGGGAAGGAATTTGATTTGAAAAGAAATTATGACAACATTAGAAAATTCTTCTGGAAAGTTCTTTTTTTACATTTCCATACACCCCTAAAACTAAGATTGTATGATAACTCAAAGGGAAGAGAAATCTTGATATTATCATAACAATGGAGACGATTTCTCTTCCCTTTTTCTGCACTCTGCTTACACAAACATAAACGCGCAAATACACATACCAGAGCACACACACACACTAAAACACACACGCGCGCGCGCACGCACACAAACACATATTATTCGATTCTGAATATGCTATTTCATCACTTCTCTATGTTCATGTCATTTTGTTCAGACTGTCAGATCTCGCACAAGGCTCAAAGAGTCTTCATCTGCAGGATACAAAAGCAGTAGAAAAAGCAAAACAAAAACAATTAGTATTCAAAGCATTAAGTTTAAGCCATTGTCTGCTTTATCATTCTTAACTTCAATCAATAATTCTAGACTATTGAGAACAGTTCAAGGTTAATGTGAATTAAATTCTTATTCAAATGGGAGCCTAAAATAATGCCTTTCTTACCTTCCGAATCATAAGTTCACCGGCTTCGTTGGCGCACTTGGTTAAGCGCCCGTGGTTGGTTCGATTCCCACACCGCGACATACCTATGTCGTAAAAATCGGTTTTTAGCAGCTGCCCGCCTGGTGCTCGGCATCATGGGAACAGTGGTAAGACTGGTTGGCCCGGTGTCAGTATAATGTGACTGGGTGAGATATTCGAGTGAACCCTCCGTTTGTTTCTGTGTGGCAGCACGTTAACATGTCCAGAGTGCTCCGCCGGCAAAGTAACCTAAATTGTGTAGAAGTAGGCGTTAAACCATAACGTTTAACGTTTAAATTACAAGCTCACGCACACAGGAGTCCAGTTGTGCTGAACTGGGTTACGGTTGCCATGGAGTAAACATTAAGAATAATTATCAAATTAATTACTCTGAGGTTGAGAACTGATTTTTGAAGATAACTCATTTGGTGGACGTTTTGGTTAAGAGTGACTAATTTTTAAAAAAATTCTTCATTCATCATAAATTAGCTTTAACTCAAAACATAAGCATGAAATCAATAAAATATCACATGTAACACAGGGTTGATACGAATAAGAAAAATGTGTCTAAGTATCTTAAACACAAAACCAGCAGTCTGTGGAAAAGATATAAAATTGAATGTGCTAAATCATTATTCTTACCTCCGACATCAACAGTCTTTTATCTTCGGCAATTGTTTGCAGTGAAGGAGATTAGAAAGAAAACAACAGAATAAAGAAATTGTCATATCAAATAAACATTAGATTAGAAAGTGAAATCATTCACTTTTAAATTTTGCTGAATGGGAAGCACTTGATTGGAATAAATCAATCGTATCACGTTACCCACTATTGAGTAGATAGGAAGCCAGCGTATGAGTTCTAACGTATCTAAAAGATCAGTCTTTTGTTCTGGACTATCTAGACTATCTAGACATGGTAATTGTCTAGACTAGTTCGCTTTCGAAGTTGCTACTACGCAAAAGCAGCATATCCCTGAATAATTTGATTTGTGAGCCTTTATACGCTGAAAATATGTTCTTTATTTATGCAGAGAGTTGATTATCACAAATTGACTTAAAAGCTACTAAGAAAAAAATGCCACGTCGAGATCAATCGGTTCTTCGCTTCGATTTCGGTCACGTTCTTCAAGTTACGACAGGTTAATCTGATTCATTGCCACTCCCATCCATACTTGCATCATCATCCGATTCTTCCAAGTGATAAAAATCTTTCATGACGTCTCTGGGAATGTTTTTTTTACCTCATATTTATAGGATTTTGGCATCTTAGGTCAATAGTCTGTCTTTCTATCTAAGCGACGGCCATGTTAACCCTAGTAGCTAAGGTTTTATTCGGAGAAAACTGCAGTGAACTTATTGATAATTTCTCCACATTTGGAAACAAAATATATTTATTTACATAAAAAATGATTCAAAACAGTAATATTCATAGTGCCTGTAGTGGCTTGGCAGCGTATCTTTGTAGATAAGGCTGCAAGTCCAATATCAGACTACATCAAAATTTGTTCGACCTGCCTAGATGTACACCTCGATGTGTATTTTTGAGTCATTTAAGAGTGGGCACAGTGGGCTAGCCACCTGTTTGTCTTAATCTCTTGGCTCAGAGTTTACCTGACTTTTGTTTGATATCAGATTGGGCTTATACTTTTGACATATTCTGGTGCCAAACATTATGTCGGGTCCCGACACTGCTATTAAGCGGTACTAAAGAGATATGATAACAAAACAAAACAAAAAAAAACACAATATTTACAGTATTCTATCTGGCCAAGACCTTATACGGCGTTAGGAGCCTATTGAAGATCAAACTAGATTCATACACGTCTAGGAATCCCTATACAGAAAAGCTTGCTGTGTTTACGGTGATGCGCATTGTGTCTAGCAATTTATAGGTCAAATTTTGCTATTCGGACTAAAAATAGTGTAAAAGTAGAAGAAATGACAAATCCAAAGGTATATGAAAATTGATATATTATTCAGAAAGTATATCTTCTTGCGTCTGTAAATGAATGTGGGTTTTAGATAATGCATTTCTACAGCTTCCAATGAAACACCGATTGGAAGGACTTAGAAAAGGCATGAATACAAATATTTAGAGAATCTGTTTGCGCAAATTGCTGCTCCGAGAAGATTTTTAGATGTCAATGAATAGTAATAGCGTAGAATATCTATATCGCCCGAAAATGAATTTTCAACTTTCTTTGGCTGTATCTCGAAAATAGCTCGCGCGACTTCCGATGCCATTCGCCACACCACCTCGGTTATAGGCTCCTGAAAAAGCTTATTATGTCTAGCTGATCCTTTTCTAGAAGTTTTAGAGCCACCAATACAAAAGCGTATGACGTATTCTTATACATTTCGCCATCCGTTGTTTTAATTTAGAAACCCAATCTAACCATAATATAATGTTCCAAGAAATTTTCAATCACTATTCTCCTTTTCTGTGACACTTTTGTAACCTTTGAATTAATATTATCCAGTTTCTTTTCCAGGACGTTGTGCAATGAATTCCTAAACTTGAACTCCTGTTATCATGTTGTTGCTTTTTTTTCAATTTTAATCAGAGTTGGATTTCTCATTCTTTCTTTTCATTTTCTCCACCATTTCATTTGTGTCTGATTTCACCATTCTATCCATATTTCAAGTCTGTTTAGAAATATATTTATATCATGATATGCCAAAAATCTATTCGGATCAGTTTGTTTTTATTTGCCCACCGAAGACTTTATGTCGAAACGTCGCTATGCTGCATTGCCCCCACAACCTGCAATCAAAAGAACTTACTTCATCCCCCTCTTGATTTATGTGATACTAAGCCGCAATAATAGCTACAACTAATTAATTTTGAATTTAAAACGGCATACCTTCCAATGAGTCACTTAATTTTTTTCCTTGTAAAAGCAATTAAAGATCTAGACGTTTACTTTTTCCGAGGGTATTGTGATAAGCTACGACCAAGTAATTCTTTTGATTCTAAATCAAACACGATAGAATTACAGTGTGTGAAAAT
>JAUEKY010051091.1:2500-11230 GCA_031833965.1 Scyllaea pelagica
TCACGGCTTGGTGTTCTGAGAAGAGAGACGAGAGTGGAGAGGGTAAGGGGGAGGGTGGAAGACATGATGTAAGAGATGGAAAGAACAGGTGCATCGCACATCGAAAAGGAAGTGGTCAGAGGAGGAGATTTAAATATCAGTGAGTCTGGTAAGGTAAAGAAGGAAGTGGAATGATGACACAGAGCAAGAGAAAGAGTGCTGGGTTAGGAACTAGTATTTATTGGAGTGGTTGCTGTCATTGTTTTCTTTTGTTGTTTTTTTCTGTTGTTTTGTATCTTTATAGGATTTTGCTATCTTACTTTAGAGGATGAGCCTGTAAGGGCTAAGCAGCGTATCTTTGTTTAGATAAGGCTGTAAGTGCAATCTCTGGCTATATTAAGATTTGTTTGACCTCGCTAGATGTACACCTTAATATGTGTATTTTCTGTGAGTCAATCAAGAGTGGGCACAGAGGGCTAGCCACCTGCTTGTTTTTATCTCTTGGCTCAGAGTTTTTCCTGACTTTTGTTTGATATCAGATTGGGTTTGTACATTTGTTACACATTCTGGTGTCAAACATTATCAGGTCCCTACACTGGCTTTGGTCGGTACTACAGGGAACCTGATAAACAAAACGAAACTTTAGAGGATAGGTTTGTTTGTGTTTTTTTACATCTCTTTAGAGCATCACATTTTAACACACACTGTGAAGCATCGACATGCAAAACTCAGGCAGTAATTCAATGGCATAATACTACACTGGCAAGGAGAAGGTTTGGCGGTCAGCAGTGGTCAGGGCGAGGTCAAGCAGCTGTGAAAATGGTTTCGTTGCATTTTTAAGTGATGAAGGGTGTGGACAGGTTCAGGAGGGGTAGGGGGAATAGGAGCGCGCGCGTGTGCATCACAGCTTCCGTTTGTGCATGGCGAGTCTGATTCGGATTCGTTCGCTTTCTATGCAGAGGCTTATCTTCCTCACAGACAGAAAGCAATTCATCAAATTGGGACCGTCTGGTGAATTGGTTTGCCATCCATGATTTGGTTAGGAGAGTGAGGCTTGCGAGTAACGGGTAAAACCGGACAGCTGACCCAGCTCTAATTTTAACCCCATGCAACCATAGAAGACGGTCCTCTGACCTGGAAATATAGCAGTGCCTAGGTTGCCCAGGTTGATCTTGGAAGGCGTGCGCCTTGGCAGGCTGAACTGAGGGGCTGACCACTGACGTGGATAGGCCTTGTCTTTGTCCACTGGCAGTACAGCAAAGAGAGTAGAATATGCAAAGACAGACATTAGCACCTAGACAGAATCTTAGATTCAAACAAGTATGCCCTGCAGCCTCTTTCAAACAAATATATATAAGTTGAGTCACAAAGCTGATTTATGAAATTAATTGGTTAAGAACTTCTATAATCCTTGAATGGTTACAAAACTAACAACTTAGTGTTGATAGAACGCCAATCTCTGACACTCCGTGCTTTCTATAGAAGTCGTTGTCCATGCTTTTCTATTGTGCAGTTGGTTGGTTCAAACCCAGAGGTATGATTCTGTTTAATTCAAACACACACATGCTGGATTTTGGGTTTAGGAAATAAAACAATATGATATAATCACTATCACACCTTATCAAAAGTAGAAAGACTTCTGAAGTTTGGATAACAAGTATGGCAATGCCATACTTTTTCCAATTCATCCTGAAATTCTATCTAAATCTTTCTGGGTACTTCGATCAAATTTGAATGACAACAAAACTGAGGCTAAAACTAATATTATGTCCTCTATTTTCAATAGACAAAATATGCTGTTGGAAACAGGCTAAAAATTCTAATGAAAACCCTTATTGCCAAGGAATAATTGCAAAGAGCAACAGACAAAGTCTGTAAAACAACAAGGTAACAGCTACTTTTCAAAGAACCAATTCATCAAACACTACAAACTGAAAAGTACTATAGCAATAGCATACATAACCTAATGCAATAACATATATAACCTAATGCAATAGCACCTATAGCCTAATTATTGCAATAACATCCATAACCTATTGTAAAAACATCAATAAAAAGCATTCTTAATATCTATGGAATTTTTTTTTTTTAATTAAGAAATTAAGAGATTTAGGCAAAGAAGAGATTATAAATCAATGGAAATTATTTTGAGAATTTTCATCATGGGCGAGAAAATCGAAGAAGATAATAACCACTCCCTACGTGTGTCAATCAATTTATCTTAAATCTAAAAACTGGTTTTCTTAAAATCTTGCTTTGAAATAAGTGTCTGTTCTGACAAAAAAAAAGAACTTTCAGAACAAAATTTCATCTTTATCTTTATAGAGGTCAATCCTAGATTTTTATAATGTTATCATATATATCATCCCCCTGATATTCACAAAAGTTGTAAATGATAATTCATTTGACAATGAAAGCATAATAACTGCATGATTTTTAGCGTAATCCAAGCTGATCATTGAAAAAGACACATCTTAATCTGCTTTTTCCATTGTCATAGAATTCACACAATTTCAATTTACAAAGAACAAACAACAACAAAACAAAAACGATAGACATCATCAACACTTTTCCAATCACTACATATCCCAGCTTCCATTGATGCCAAAACTAATGTGCCAATCAGTTATGTCTTATTTCCTATGCCCAGTGACCCAGGCAATAAAAAAAGTTTAGCAGCCCACATCAAATAACCAATCCCATCAATAAATCTGCCAGATCATAAAACAATCATCTCCCAGATGTCCATGAAACTCAGACATCAAGAGGAGTCACTTCACTTCACTTCAACAAGGGAAAGGGGAAACATAGGGAAAAATCAAGGAATCAAAAAAAAAAGGGAACCAAAGTTAAAGTTGGAAAAAAAAAGAAAAGAAAAAAAGGAATCCAATTTTGAGCGTAACAAAAAACAAAACAAAAATAAACACAAGAACTAGAAAAGAGATGAAATAAAGCAACACAATTATATCAAATTCACCACACTTGTTTACCATTCCGAGAGGTAGCTTGATAATTGATGATTAATAAATCTTATTACTTAAAAGCAGATCTTTGGGTGAGGGAAATCTTATTTCATCATACAATTTCAAAAGAAAATAATAGATATAGCTTATGATATTCTTTTCCTCTTCCAACTAAGAAAATTTGAAAAAAAAAATTATTATCATACAAGGCCTGCAATTCATTTGTGAAATATGAGAGTCATCTGTGTTATGAGCAAAACTTTAACCCTAATGTAAGAAATACATTACATGTATTAGTTTATCTCTTAAACTCTTTGACTCTTTGCTTTCCAGGTAACTTGATCGACTGTTCCTTTATACAAAGCATAAGAAAATCTGACTTGGAAATGAGAAAATTTGTAGACTTATGTCTACCTACATTGGTTAAACTCTGTAATAGAGTAAAGGAAAGTGCTCATCAATTGGAAGAACAAGAAATCCTACATGAAACAACATTGTATGAAAAAAAAAGAGATTTTTAACTCCCTGCCTGTTTCCCAGTTTTAAACCCCTTTAGGATTTATATCCCTACTAAAAAAAAAACAATCAAATTTAGCTCATGTAAAAGAGATAAAACACCATGTTCCCAGGTCTGAAGATCCTTCTATCCATTCAAATATAATTGAAAAATGGCTGGTGGTTGCATAGTATGTTTTTAAAAGGCACTCATGATTGAAACCCTCTTAGAGTTAACATGGTCAACTGCAAACTCTGGTTAAAATCATTCAGTCATCTTTGCTCCTACATGGAGAGGAATTATTTTCATAAACTTATACAGCTTTACCATTGTAACTCTCAGAATCAGATATCATTTTTCTCAATTTACATTCTGAATAATTAGTAAGATGAAGATTTCCAGAGAAAGAAAAGATTATGCTTTGCAAGAGTAAAGTGCTGTTTCATACAGTTCTGTTGTAAAAGCTTTTGTTGACAAAATGAATGCCATAGACTTAAATAAATGTGACTTAAAGATCACCTAAGATATGAAATAACCAGTTATCTTGACTAAAACTTTTACTGAGTCATAGCTGATGTTCACAAAATCTCTTTTATTGAGTATTTATATCAATCTTTTTCAATGACCATAAATAACCAAATGAAACAAAGATGTCTCGTCATAGTTGACTTGAAAATTTAGTGAGCTCAACCACAACAAGAAGTGTAGTCTACACTTGGGAATAAATGAATAAAATAGATTAGATTCTCTTTAGAAATTCTCATGGGGAAATTTTTCTTTAGAACCGAATCCAAGGAAATAATTTTCTGAGGGCATCAACCACAGTGCAGCACCACAAACTGAGCAACAGGGTTTAATTTTCTAGCTCAAGGAAAAAACTTTTCACAGGAAATTAAACATGCACCCATAGTTTATTTCTTTCTTAAATTGACTGCCTTATCAACTCAGCTATCCACCCTCCCCCTCAACCCTTGAAAAATCTGCGGCCGAAAGGATTCCATGTGCTCAAAGTGGAATGCCGGGGCTTCAGACATCTCTCCCAATTAGTTTCTTTTTTGTTACTAACCCCTTCCACAACAATTCAAAGCAAACGCAGATGCTGGTTTGAAAGTTTTTAAAGTAAACTATGTGATACCTTCCCTTCTATTTCTGTCCGAATTGTTATAATAGGGTCTGAATTTACACCTCCACAGGCATGATGATGGAGTGATGTCATACTTGATAAACGTAAAACACTATATTCAACTTTATACTGGGTTAGAGTACAAAAACACATATGCAGTAGGTTGACTAGCAATATGAGAATCAGGTCAATCTTTGATGAGCAGCTCGTTTTAGGATTCCTCATCCATTTCAGTTAACATCAATATCAGCTATTGAACACACCTTTCAAACACATCACATGTTATACCAAAGGTGGAGCTCTCTGGACAAAGAGATTAGCACTCACAAAGTCACAGTCTGATGACACTGGCCAAAAGTTCTTTGCACTATTCCCATAAGACTGAACAACAGGTGGAACTGCAGCCAATTTGGCATTTGCTGTTTCAAAGGGAAGAACTGACTGAGAATTGAACCTAAAACATACTAGTTTTGAGGTATAGTCTACAAATTGCAACAAAGGCACCACATCATACATTTACAATGTTTGGCAGTCTGTGAGTTACAAATTGAGGTATAATTAGATCCGCAAATGATGAGGGACTTTTTGCCATTGAGTCAAAACAAGAAACCTAACCAAGGGTGCAATTGCCTAAACCATCTTCCCTGTCAGGCATAACAATTAGATGATAAGTAACTCTTGAAACCAAAAAAAATTGAAAGTAGATGATGAAAAAGCTTTGAAATATAAAAAGAGAGAAATCCACTGACTAAAAAAAGGGAAGATAAAAGAGTGAAAAGTGTTGGTGCTTTGACAGTGAGATGTAACAATTTCAGTGGAAATCTTTTGTAGAAACAATCGAATATATAAAAGTGAATTGTGGGTATGAAAACTCTATGAGTTGTGAGCAGGGTGGTTAGAGTTCAAAGTGCATGACACACATCACAGATGAGACCAACTACACAGCACCAGCACAATTGTCTTACACAGGAGGCGTTTATAGAGGAGAGCTCTAGAGTGCTTGTCAAGGATACAGGGCAGGGACCTCTGCTTCGGTTTGGCTGCAAATAGTATGGGGAAGAGGGGACTTAGTATGGCCTTGGAAATTTTCTCCACACTGCTTGTCCTGCTGTAAGTAGGTGGGATGGGCTCTCCAAGGTGATGACATACACTTCATCCTTTATCAATACTCTATCACTTCATTCAGTAATGCCAAGACAAGTTTTTGAATAGATGTATTCCATTCTTTCTTTTCTCCTTGGCAGCAAATAATTCACAATCAACCCTACTATACGCAATGTCTGCTTATGCCTTTTTTTCTTTTGAAGGATAAAATCCTGTTCAACTGTGATATTATTCCTTGCCCTAAATTTTTAAAGAACATGTTCATAAATTTTTCAGTGCAACTTGGCCATAAAGTCTTATATGCTAAGATGGAAATTTTAATGACTTTTTTAAAACTCCAATTGTTTTTCCAGCAAAATTCTTAAATCAATAAAAGACCAAATGTGATCTTACAAAAATATTTCTAACAGAAAACTCACTCAGGGAAATAATATAAATATTGTTGTTGCAAGTAAGAAAAGAGACATTACTTCTCAACCTTCAAATCTCTTCTATCTATACTGATAAAGACAGTTAATTCAGAAAAACATTTCTCCGTATGGTATATTGTGTTAGGACAGAATTTGACATTAAGATGAATATAAATCCCTTAAGATAAAACTTAAATGATTACATAATGTTCCTCCCATTCCCTATTATACAAAAATTGAGTGAAAGAAACACTTCAAATATTGTAAAAAAAAAAAAAAAAAAAGAATTGTGAAGCAAAAAGAAATGTATCGAAAAGCAAAAAGACAATACACACAAAAATGTGAACAACTTAGAACATGAAAACAACAATTTTGATTCTATTCCCCCCCCCCCCCCCCTTCCCTTTCCCAATTAGTTTCTTTCAGGTGAAGTGAATAAGAAAATGTTTCAATGATCAGATAAAGGTTATAATTTCTTAGTTTTGATAGGTTATGTGCTTATGTTCATAACTTTCAGAAAGGGATATTACAGAAATTTGGAAGAAGTGAGAAACAGCAGCCAGAATTCATCATGCCAGCTTTGCCTTGATAAGGTAAGAATTAAGAGCCTTAACATAGAATTACTGTACAAACATTGTAAAAGTTGGTAAAAAACACAACAATTTTCCATAGCAGAGTTGAAGATATGACACAAATCAGCTGTAAAATGTACGAGTATTTACTGATGCTAAGTTTTGTGATCAAGTTAAAACCATGCCTTCAATATGCCCACGTGAATTTTGTAAAACAAAGAGACAAAAATAATACGCCCATTCAATAAAATCAAACAAAACCCATTTAAAAAGATTTCTTCAAATTAAAAAAAAAGAAAGACATGCCTTCTGAAATGAAAAAGAAAAAAAAACAGGGAGAGTAAAACCAAAGGATTTATACCAGTTGTTTTTTAAAGCAAGATATGAACAAAAATATAACATAATATGTGACAAGAACAGAATAGTTTTGACAAAAATTGTGTATGCAAAATGTAAAAATGAGTAAAATTTATAATCTGAATACATTGATATAAACATACACACGATAACCATAGATTTACAAAATAGATAGCTGGATGCCAAGTGCAAAATAAAATGTCCATATCACTAAAATGAAAACAAGAATAATTGCAAATGTGCACACTGATCCAAACAAAACCAAGTTGATCGAAACAAGAACCAGTGCAGTCCAAACTAAACCCAAATTTGAACAGCCAGTCGTACTCACATTCTGAGTGATCATGTGCTCGGCTTACTTTTATCATAATTTTGAAAAGAGACATTCAGATCAGATTAAAAATCTGAAAACTGAATTTCAGGATTTGCAAATTTGAAAACATGTCCCTGTTAAGGCAGCAATTATGACCAAGAGTTAGAACAGAAGTGCTGGTCAGATATTTGCAAATATCTCATATATCTAGGTGATTCTACAGTAACATATCAAGTGTAAAAGTCACACTTTGAGGCTTTGTAAAACTGTAGTCTCTTAATCTGATTCTTTGTTCTGTTCAAGTTGGAAGCCAAATAAATGTATAACGTTAATCTACAGATCTGAAAACAAAATACTGATATATGTATATAAATATAGAAATATATACATATGCAATCAATGCTGAGAAAAACACAATACTTACATTTTGGTGGATTAACTCCCTTAGTAATCAGGTGCAATGGTACAGAGACGGCTCTGCGATAGGGTGGCTTCCCTTTGATGCTCTGGCTCACGGATCGCACACTGTCAGTCCTGGCCAGGGCAAACTTGGCCCTGTTTAATTTCTTGACAAAATTGTCACTATGTCTGTCACAGCTTGCAAGATCTAACAACAAAAACAAGAAGTGTGCGGCTAAAGATTGATTACAGCTTAAAAACATCACGTTACTACCATTTTGGCCTTTGAATCACCCCCCCCCTCCCCTTGCCTTTCCCCTTTACGCCAGCCCAAAGCAGGCTAGGATCTTGATTGCTATGCGCCAGCCCCAAACATCAACACCCCACCCCCTCACCACCCCCAAAACCCCCAACTCTCAATGCTGTATTCAACACCACCACAATAATATAATACACCCACCATCACACCTTATCGTCACTCCATCTAACCCGCTCCTCCCAGGCAATCATTTATTTGGCCACAAGCAGCGCAAGACTTTTCATATTCGGCCCCTTCGCTTTGGACGTGGCTGAAAAGGGGAGCTAATTTGGCGCCTTCCTTGTCCTTGCGGGCGGTCAGCGCTGCGGGAGGGTCTAGCGAGAGGCTGGTCAGTGGTCAGTTGTCAGTGGTCAGTCGATGGCACCGCCGTCTCCCCCGCCAGGCAGGGATTAGCCGGACCGTACACGTCTTTTGACTGCCGCTTTCTTGAGGCGAGGACGCGGTCAGTCCGTTGGTCAAACATCGCCGGGCTGTCACTCTGTGTGGCTGAGCTGGTGTGACGGGGACGGGGGACGGTGACAGGCCGCTATTGTTGTGGGTTCCAGCCACTTCTTGACCGGTGGTCAGGCGTGAAAGGAACCGCCACCGCCACCAGGGGAGCTGGTCAAGAGTGGTGTGAGGGCCTGCTCGGGTTAATCAACTCGCTACGATGGTGGTGGTACAGCAGTAATGGCGGAGACTTTTGTAATAATAAC